>BGPR01002532.1:95719-173195 GCA_013235015.1 Araneus ventricosus | reverse complement strand
CTGTCACCTCCACCTATTATAGAGAAATGATACTATTATCCATTGTGTTTAATGAACATTCATGCTATCTATCGTTTATGTTTTTCTAGTGTGGTTAAAATGCTTGAACTCAGAACATCATTAAAAAAAATTGAAGTTTAATTTTCTTTCGCCAAATTTAATTTTTTTTCAAATTTAATTTTTTAATTAAATTATTTTTGCAAGTTACAAGAGATTTTCGGAAATAGATCGATTTTAATGCCTTACGTAAGCATCACTCATACCCCCTTCTCCCTTGTCAGCAAAAATAAGCAAATCGCAAACCCCCTCCCCCCCAGATGCTTACGTAATATTTGAACGGCCCCTAATTCCTAGTTTCAGGCTGTAATTTCTAGTTTCTAATATCAAATTGGATGAGTTATCACTTGCGGAAATTCAAGTTAGGCGGCAGTACTGTACCCTTAAGCTTAACCAAAATTTTAATAAAAAATTACCAATAATGTAATATACAAACATTTGAAAGCGTTTTCACGCCTCATAAATTTAAAATGGCAAGAAAGCATGAGATTAAATGCTTGAAGAAAGGATGAAAATAATCTTAATCTAAATCACACACAATAAAAACAAACAAACCTGAAATCAAATATCTGTTGCCACGCTTTATTACTTATTATATTACTTTGAAGCAGGTGCGATAAAATATTTCAGAAATGCAATGAATACTAAAGTGAAAATTCTGCTTTGGAGTTAATTTTCCAAGAAAACAATTTAAACTATCACAACCGTAACAATTGCAAAAGCGCGTGAATAAAAGATTTGCTGAAATAATGAGATGGTTTGAATTTTATTTACAACAATAAAAACATTGTTACAATTCATGTTTTAAAAATTTTTGAAACACTAATTAAAACTCAACAAAATGTCGCATGGAAATAAGATCGGTGTCATTGAAAAGCTATTTTTTTATCTTTAAGATGATGCACATTTTTTTGTGTTTTTTTGAGATAATAGGATCCGAAGTTATTCCGGAAAAACGTTAAAATTTAAAGTAATTTTTAAATAATTTAAATTCTAATTAAAATTTCGAAAAATCCTTTCTTAGTGAGCACCTTCTCCCCAAGAAGCAACCGCCTGCCAAATTTCAAGTTCAAGTTCATTTATAAATAATATATATATATATATATTCTAGTCCCAGTGGTTTGGAGATTTCATGATGGGTAGTCATGGTATTTGCCTTTTATATATATCATCACATTATTAAAATTCGAAAGGTAAACAAACGTATGTAGCCTTGTATATATATATGTAATGTATGTCCGGCTTTCTTCTCACGAACAACTAGACGGAGGAAACACATGGAAAGTACCAAAAGATGGGAATAATCAAGGAATCCATTTAAGCCATTTAAATTTCCGAGTACAATTAGTTAAAAAAGATGTAGTAAAGCATTAAAATAAAATGAATTAACGTGCCATCTATTGGCCAGAATGGTGAATGCATTCGACGACTCTTTTCCCTACTATTATTTTCGCATCCAGTGTTTGCATTTTTTTATTTATTTAACGGAAGTTAGTATTTTTTTTTGAGCGAGCTTCTGCGTTATTCTGTGTTTAGTTTATTAACAATTGAAAAATCGTTTTCTTGCATTTCTTTCTTTTTTTTTGTCGGTAGGTGTTTCGCAACATTTACGTTTGTTGGGAAAATATTTGACTCATTTTATCCGTTTTTTCATTGATATTCGTTTATTTTTCTTTTATAAAACAAATATCAATACCTAATCTGTTTTAGTTATAAACATAAGAATTCTAGCGTTTTCGATTTCAACAAACTGCTTTAAAAGGTAAGTAAAGGCTAGAACGAGATTTTAAATCAAGAGAGTTCAAAACAGATTTACGTTTGTTGAAGCTTATTACTAATGTTGTGAGGGAAAAAAAACAGAGGCGGGAACTATGAAAAAATATGGATTCGAGAAATGCTGGTTATTATTAAGCTATAAGGTAATTACGCAGATTTAAAGGTATTAATTAAACAATATATTCAAGGGATTTTTTTTTTACGTTTTGGGAGCCAACATGTTACTTAAGCGTAATATGTGTAAAAAAATAAAGGCGGGCTATGGATCGATAATAATAAAAATTGCTGATTTGAAGAAATATTTGCATTTGTTTAAGGGAAAGTGGTAATGATCAATTTGATAAAAAAAACGAGCGGGGCATGAAATGATGGATCCCAAAGCCTCCTTCTCTCCCTAGGAATAGTCCATTATTCAGAACCTTGCCGTGCAACTCAGACCATGCAGCTAGTCTACTCATGTAACCAATTGAAGGTAGAACAAACGTATTAGATGATATGTATGTCAACCTATCTTTCTACAGACCGCCAGACTGCAAAGCGCGCGGAAGTTACCAAAAGATAAATTCAGGGAAACCATTTCGGTCATTTATATTCCGAAATTTTAATTAGTGAAAAGATATTAGTAAAACTAATTATGACAGACAAAGCTTTTCATTGTTTCAGATGCTATAATCTGATACTTTATTGTTGTGGTCAGCATTCAGTCTAAATCTCTTACTGTTGAGTGTTTACTTTAAACAAGAACATTGATTCAACAACAATAAAAGTGACACTGACAGAAATAAAAAAAAACATTTGGTTGACCGTATGGAAACCTGAACAGTAACAATGTCAATGGATAAGAGTTTTGTTATGGGTTTGTGTTGATATAAAAAGTGGAGGAAATTAAATCGCTCATATGGGTTTTACTAAAGTATTGTTTCTATGAGGGGTTTCACTTTTAGATTTCCTATGCACTCAGTACATCTTAGCTTCTTATTGCTATATAAACTGGAGCGGGCATACGAAAATACCGAGTTCAGCGCTGGGTTATCTCATTTCCTTCCGTACTAAAGTCCAGAAAAAAATTATTCCGGAATCATATTTCAAAATAAAATTATTTTGCGATTTTTTTAAAGTATATTTTGGAAGCCTTGACGCGGACGGAATGATTGAACCCTCTTTTCTCTATTTATTTAGGAAAGAATGTTTGGGCATTGTACATGACCCTCACTTTTTCTCTCTCAAGGAATGACCATTAATTCAGGATAGAAATTAGACATTATTCAGATAATAAAAATATATTGTTCAAAGTATATAACTATTCTTTTTTTATCGTGAATGCAACGTCCAACAAAATCCATTTAACAGCAAATAAGAGGGTAATTGTTTTCTGTAAAGTTATGTGTCCGAAAAGATGTAGATTAGTTATGTTTATGATTTTAATCATTATTCATTGTAGTTTGATCAAGTTTAAATAGTTGTTGAACTGCTATTTAAAGCTGATATTTGGAAGTTATATGCTTTGTTTCAATTCTGCTTTTTCGATATTCAAAGAAAAGAGGAGATTACAGGGATGTTGACCAGTAGACAGGAGGCAGGATTAGAAAACGTAGGAGAGTTGTTGAAACTGAAGAAAAGAAAAAGCCACGCCGATTTCACCTTGGCACAGCGTAGCCAGGAAAGAAGAGACGGAAGAAACAAGAAGAACAAAAGAAATAGCGAATTCTCAGACATGGCACTAACTGTGATAGGCAGAGAAGCGAGAAGAGAACAAAAAAGACGATACGTAATGACAAGTCCAAGCCAAAAATAAAAAGTAGTTGGGGGGACACCAAGCGTTTACGTTAGCGAAACATATGTAAAAAAAAAATAAATCAGGAGGCAGTCAGTCACTGAAAATTAGTGAAAAAAATACAGATTTGAAGAATATTTACATTTCTGCGAGAGAAGGTAATGACAATATTTGGTGAAAAAAACAGGGCCGGGCATATGAAATATGGATCGAAGGCCTCACGTGATCTCACGTCTCTGCACTAGGGAATATCCCGATACAAGAATTTCCCGTGCAACGCCGAGGTCATGCAAGCTAGAATATGGAAACCTGAACAATGCAACAAGTCAATGTGGATATTTGTGTAGGTTTTTGTGTTAGGTTGATATAAAGAAACAGGGAAAGTTAAATCCAGCTCATATACGGTTTTTACTAAAACTATGCTGTTTTCTATGAGGTTTCACTTTTAGATTTCATGTGACTCATGCATCTTGCTTCATGTGTATATAAACTGGAAGCGGGTATATGAAAAAATAGGATTCCGATCAGCTGGGTTATCTCATTCCTTACAGTTACTAAAGTCAGACAAAAAATAATTCCGAATCGTAATTTTACCAAAAAGTTAATTTTTTGATTTTTAAAATATATTTTTTTGAAACCTTTACCTTGACGTAGTTAACCGCTTTCTTTTCTCCTTATTTATTTAGGAAGTGTTGGACATGTGTCACTACTCACTTTTCTCTCAATCAGGAATGTACGCATTATTCAGAGAACCCGATGCAACCTCAGGTCCATGGCTAATCCTACTCAATAAAATTCGAAGGTAAACAAACGGTATGTATGTAGTATGTATGTATGGCACATGTATGTATGTGTCCCTCTATCTTCTCACCGAACCGCACCAGACGGAGAAGCGCGGAAGGTACATACAAAGATGGGGAATAATCCAGGGAAGCCGTTTCCGCCATTTAAATTTCGAAATTTAATTATTGAAAAAGATATTGATTAAAACTAAACATGACATCTTTTCATTGTTTGGGATGCTATAAATACTTTTCATTTTACTGGCAATTTCAAAATATTTTATTGTTGAAGTCGTTTACTTTAAGAACGGTGCTACTTTAACAAACAATAAAAAAGTGACCTGACCAGAAATAAAAAATGTATGTTGAAAGAGCATTATAAATTCTTTTTTTATGGATATCCGTTGATCAGCCCTTGACCGCAGAATCATTTAACAGATTTACAGGGCGTGTTTCATAAAGTTATGCTATTCTGAAAGATATAGATTAGTTATGTTAGTGATTTTAATCATTATTCATTATTGATTTGATCAAGTTTAAATATTTGGATAGGCTTCTGTTTTTTAAGCTGATATTTTGGAAGTTATTTTTAGCATTAATTTCTTTGTTTAACCGATGCTAAAGAAAAGAGGAATTTCCAGAGTAGCTGCACAGTAAGACGGGAGACAGATTAGAAACGTAGATAGGAGGTTATTTGAAACTGAAGAAGAAAAGAAGCCGCCGATTGTCTAACTAAGCCTGTTAATGCGGACAGAGGAAGAAACGGAAGAAACAAAAAAGAATATGACTGATCAGCTTGCTCACAACGTGGAGCAGGAGAAGAAGGAAAAGGAAAACAGACAGATGAAAAAATATTATCCAGTAATGCCTTGTAAAGTAGCCAGGAGGAAAGACCAGAAGAAACAGAAGAAAAAGGAAATATGCATTGTCAGTATGCAAGCAGTAATCAGGAAAAGGAAGAACAGAAGACAGACAAAGAAATAGCAGATTGGCTAATGGGGACAACATTATGCGGAGAGAAGAGCCGAAGAACAGACAGACAAAAAGAGCCTGATTAGTACAAACTATGGTACAAGTACAAAGAGAACATATCTACAGAATGTTATAGCCGGAAAGGACAAAATCAACATCAGGATTACAACATTTTTAATACGAGCTAGAACTATAGAATCTAGACAGAGACCTAACTGTGAGAGAAATGGACAATCTGTCTAGAAATGCGGAGGGGTTATATTTCCAGGATGAAAAGTAGAGAGGAATTTACACTCATTGTTGTCATAATGGAAATAAATGAGTGGCGATTCAGTTTATCAGAAGATATGAAAGGATGATGGATGGCTCAGTAGAAATATCGGCATTGTTCAAAATAACAAGGGTCTAGCCATTACTTCAATGGTCAAGATCTGTACCATCTACAGGAAGGACGTATTAGCTGCAATTCACTGTGCCAGAATTTATCCGGACCTCTCATCTACACCCAGATGAGCAGGAGGTGAAAACAATAAATACAGCACTTCAACAAATATTATATACACATTTAGAGCATGTTCACGGACTCAGGTATTATTGAGTTTAGCCCATGCACAACGCCAGACCCACATACAGAAGAGACCGAAGAAACAGAAGAACAAAGAAAAAGAAATACGTTTGGTGGAGACATGCGTTCACGTTAGCATAATATATGGCAAAAAAAATAAATAAATCAGGCGGACATATAGAAAATTAGTAATAAAGGCTAGGAATTTGAAGGACTTATTTGTTCTTGGAAAGTAAGTGACCAATGTTATTTTGAAAAAAACGGACCGAATAAGGCATATGAAAAATAATATGGATCAGAACTTTCACGTGATCTCATTCTCTCCGCCAGGAATTCCCATTATTAAGATTGCCCGTGCAACTCAGGTCCATGCAAGTCACTCTATAAATTCGAAGGACAAACAAACGTATGTATGCTATGTATGTCCCTCTCTTCTCGAAACCGCCAGACACGGAAGCGCGGGAGGTAAGGTACCAAAAGATGGGGAATAATTCCAGGGAAGCCATTTCGGCCATTTTAATTTCGAAGTTTTAATTGGTGTAAAAGATATTAATTAAAATACTGACAGTAGCAACTTTCGCATTGTTTGGGATACTTTAACAATGCACTGTTATTATTTACAGCGCAATTCGAAAATTTATTTTATGTTTGAATCGTTTACTTTAGGGAACATTTATTTAACAACAATAAAAAAGTGGCATGACAGAAATAAAAAAAATGTATTGTTGAAAGTGTACTCAGATTCATTTTTTATCCCGTGATTTTTGCGCGAACGAAATGTTTAACAATTTAGGCGTGTTTGTTTCTAGGGACTTAAGTTAATGCCGAAAGGATATAGATTAAGTTATGTTAAGATTTAATCATTCTTCATTGGATTGATCAGATTCCTCAAATGTGTGGAAGCTTCCTTAATGCTGATATTTGAAGTTACTGCGCAGCTTTGTTCCATTCTCTCCTTTTTTCCAATTCTAAAAGAAAAGGAAGATTCAGAGGGATGCTACCAGTAGACAGGGTAATCAAACGACATGAAAGAGAGTTATTTATGAAGCTGAAAGAAAAAAACCCCGATTGATCCAACCATATTGGCACAACGTGCGAACATAGAAAGAGCGGAAAAGAAAGAAGAACAAAATGAACCAAGAGATTAACGTTTGGCCATGTGTGGAGAAAAGAGCAGAAAAACAGACAGGAGACAAAAGAGATGCGAATTAGCAGTAATATGAACTTGCTAGCCAGAAGAGAAGAGGCAGAAGAAACAGAGAACAAAGAAATAGACCGATTGCAGTAATGGCATCGTGGCCAGAAAGATAAGAAACAGACGAGACAAAGTAATGCATTGCAGTAATTGGGACATCCATGACAAGGAGAGAGAAGAAGCCGAGAACGGGGAACGAACAAAGAAATAAATGCGATTGTCAGCGATATGGTACAACATACAGAAACGGTCCGTCTGAATGTTTTGAAGGACAAAAATCAACATAGATACAAACTTTTGGCATGAACTATTTCTGGGCTGAAGAACCATTTAGTGGAGAAATGGACACAATCTCTAAATGCGGAGGAGGTTGTATTTCGGGAAGAAAAGAGAATAGAGGGATACACTAATTGGTCATAATGGAAATATGATGTGGCAGCGGCACTCGTTTATCAGTGAGAATAGAAAGTTGATGGATGAAGCTCGGTAAATATCAATGCATTTCAAAATAACATAAAGGTCATTACCAGTGCATTGACAATGGATGTCACAGATTGTACCGAAATCTTACAGGGAGAGGAGCGTATTCTTCAAAGATTTATGGCCCAGATTTATCATGGGACCTCTATCTCACCAGATGAAGCAGGGTGAAAACACTAGCAGACACACCTTCAACAATATTATAACACATTTAGGCATGCTGTCACGTGACTCTCAGGTATTATTCAATTTATGCATACAACGCATGACACCTAACAAACCGAAAAACAGAAGAACAAAGAAAAGAGAATACGTTTTGCAGAGACATAAGCGTTCACGTTAGCGACAATATATGTAAAAACAAATCAGGCGGGCATATGAAAATTAGTAGATAAAGGAAGTAGATTTGAAAACATTTCTGTACTTGGAAGTAAGTAGGTGAATATTTGTTGAAAGAAAAAAAAACGAGACCGGGCCTTGAAAAAATATGGATCCAGAGGGCCTCAAGTAGTCCTCACTTCTACTCCCGCCGGGAATATCATTGTCAGTGCCGTCGCATCAGTCATGCACTAGCTATATATATATATTTAATTTTCTGACGCGATTGAGAAATAGAGTGATTTCGGTGAAATCGCATGAATTTCTGCAATGGCAAGAAAATCGGATCAGGATTAATTTTTATTTATTTGTTTGTTTATTTTTTTGGCACGAATAAAAGTACTTATAGTTGAAGTTCTCTTAACGATGAAAAGTGCTAAAGTAAACATTTTTCTTACTTCCTATGGAGTTTATTCATGTAACTTCATAGTTGTTGCATCTGGCTAAGTGTTCTCTCCCCTTTTCTGATAATGGATTCACCACTCTGTCTTTGGCGGCGCATGCGCCTTAGGGGCAAGAATAAGTACGTTGGACGAGCGAAAGCTAAGCGTTGAATGTTACGTGTAAATATGTAAATATTTTGTTGCTATGTTATTAAACAAATTTAAAAGCCCATCATCGGCCTACTTATTTTCTGCATCCTGGAGTTTCGACTGTGGCAATGAGTATCAAGTATTCACCACAATAATCATAACCAGTGGCCGGTCATAACTAGTGCTACAACAGGCTGTGGTTTCCAGCTTCTTCTCCCTCCGATTCCCATGTTATCTGACATTCTTGAACATATGGTTGTGTTTCACAAGAAAAAAAATCGGGATTGCACTGCACCAGCTTTATAAAGAGGCAAAATTATCGTCATAGACAGGTGATTCTAAAAAGTGATTATCGTTGTAGGCAGGTTAAAAATATATTGAGTAAATAGGAATTCCGCCGGGACCAAAGAAAATATCGTTATAGGCAGGTTTATCATTATAGACGGTATCGTTATACACAGGTTTTACTGTAGATGGTGAACATTTAATTTAGTAGAAATTGGAGAAATACGGAGACTTTATGAAAATTTTGCATTTCTCAAAATATTAAACCTCTGCAATTTTTATAAAAAAGTATATTATAAAATTCTACATCTTTTATTCTGTAACTTTGTAATTTAACATGCAAGTCAGGGATTAAATGTATTAGGCATTAAATCTGAGGTTAATCGTATTCGACTTTCTATAGGGTTGTTAGAAAAGACATAATCTATACTTTGTCATTTATTGAATTTCAAGATCTTTTTCTGTACAGTTAACTTAAATTTATTAGCCTAAAGATGCTTATCCACAGAAATCAAACAAAAATCTGTCTTAATCTGTAATTTTGAGAAAACATTGATTGATCGTTCAAAGAATTCATGAAATACTGTTTTTCGATAGTTACATCACGAGAATGTGTACGATGATAAAAGGATATCGAATGAAAAATACTTCCTTATCAGTTAGTTTTCATCTGGCTTAGAAATCGCAGAAGTGAACGAAATCCGATTCTTTTAGCAGCATTTTTCAATAACGGAATCTATTGGTTATATTTTTAGGCACACGATAACGAAATAAGTAAAAATATACTTAACCTATTTTCAATAATTTTACCGATAAACCTGAAAAAAACCTCTCATAGCTAGTTTTTCAGTTTTCAATACACTTTTAGTTCATAGGGTGTTTTCTCCAAAATGCACGCAAGGAGAACAAATTTGTTAGATATTCTCTAAAACTGACATGCTATTTCGAATATATATTTTTTATCAGGATAGGAAGGTTTTGCTTTATGGTAACATTTTCTGAGCTACTCTACACATTATAGGTATTAGTTTTTTAAAGTAAATTCTTACTTTGATTCTGTTTTAAATTTGTGTGCAAATCCTGTGGAACTCTGTGCAAACTCGGTGAAAGTTAATGAAGTTGCAAGCAATAAAGTTGCATCTTCTGCGCGAATGTTGTAACGAAACATTGTGGAGGCAATTCGTTCTCGGAGAATGCATGTCAAGCGTTCATCGCTAATTTAATGTTAGAATCCATCGCTCATCTTACAGGAGGAAGAATGACTTGATATCACAGCGCAGCGTAAGACAGTGTGCATCTAGATTAACTAGCAGTTACGTTTGTCATGTGATTGAACTCCATTAATGCTTTTAAAATTATTTTCTCAGTTTTATTATCATATGTGAAACATGATAACATTTCTGGAACAGAATTTATGGATGTCGAAAAATTGATGTATGCAAAAATTATATGTTTCGACGTAAACATATAATGAAAGTTTTTACTTTCAGGTATACGAAGCATACAAAAGGAAGGTATCGTCATTGTTAAAGTATTCAACTTCGAACTTTTGATGAATCTTGACGACTTTGACCACCAAATTTGACCATTTTTGGAATCATGTCAATTTGTCTATGAACACGGTGTAGACTCAAAAAACCAATATCCGTTCTTTATGTCAAAAATAATTTATTTAGCTATTTATGAAAAGAAGTTATTTAGTTGTACATAAATTTTTGAAGAAGTCTCTTGCCAGCTTGAAATATTAATCCAATTCCAATCATTTCATATTTCGCGTAATATTCTGCGCCTCGACATAAAAAAACATCTAAAAATAAATGATAAAGCAGTATTTATATCTGGTATCTGAAATATAAGAAGACGGAAGATTGAAATTCGTTAGAGCGGTAACTCAGAAGTAGAACCAGCTAAGCAAAGGAAATTTGGCATAAGATCTTGATACTGAAATTGTAGATCTGTATCAAATTTTGGACGGAATGTCCGTTCAAAATTTGACGGAAGGACGGACGGAATGTCCATCCGTCAGTGTTTAGAACTCTCTCTAAATTATTACTCTAAAAAACTAAAATAAACTCTTCATTCATACTGTAAATAAGAAATCTCCAATTTACCGATTGTAAATGCCGTTTTTATTATATGAAGAATACAAAGTTAAAGATTTAAATTCAAATTCTAAAGACATTTTTCTACTCTACTAAAATACGTTGCCATTCCTGAAAAACAAACTCTTAAAAAATAGATAATATAAATAGACAATCAATTACAAAACATGTAATATAAAGAAAATGATAACAGTAATAAATCGTTTGAGGCTAATGAAATATTATTTAGAATTTTTAGTCATGAAAATGTAAAGGAAAAATATTAAAGTCAAAATATTGTTCAGTCAGTGTACACTTACGCTGGTTTACAAAATATAATTCGAGATTACCTTTCATTTGCATAAGATAAATTGTGATTTCCTTTTGTTTATAAAGATTTGTGATTGCTTTTCATTTATAAAGGATAATTCGTGATTGCCTTTTATTTATGTCCGGTGTGTTATTTATTGTTTGAAAATGTGGTGTATTTTTGAATGTCTCTAATCTTTTAATATTTCATGAATTCTTTATTTAAGTTTTCTTCATTTAATTTTGAAAAAAAACCCAATACTTTCAAAAATATTGTGGCAATATCAGACAATCACGAAGTTACACAAACCATAAACAATTCACTATGCGTATAAAGCTTTGCGTGATAATGATAAAAATGATTTGAAACTTCGCATCACTTGTGAATCATCAAGAAACGTTCTGATATCTGTCATATAAATAAAAAAATGAGTAAGTTTGTAAAATATGTTCATAAAACTATTGGTACTTTTCTGATAGTTCGACAGCAGTTGTCGCAAAATGTTATTTTACTGTTAGTGCACTAGCCGCCAAAATTATACCAAACATATGAATTGACGAATAACAGGTTTCGACAAGTCTTTAATATAAATTTATATATTTAGGACAAATAACGAAACAAAATATGTGTTGAAATGTAGCTTAATGTGCCTCTTGCAACACATTTTGTGGCCCAGTCATAACTGTTTCAATACATTGCCCGGCCGCCAAATGGAATATCATTTTGGCAACAAACGCAAGTTGCACATTAAACCATTTTTCAATCCAAAATATCTATATTTAGGAGCTACTGGTGATTAGATTTAAGAACACGGTACTTCTGTCAAGCATTGGAAGTCCAAAAAATTACCTTTGCAACCATTATAACGGTAATTTAAGATTTCAGCCATCTTAACGGTTGGCGAAAGTGTCACGAATTTGGCGACAGGATAGTACCCTATTCTCAGATACTAGTTTCTCCTTTACGGTAGCTATAGTATTTGGCGAATTCCATATGCGTGTTGGTTGCTGCCACGCTAATGGGAAAGTAATACAATTGGCTAATGTTTTGGGGTGTGTCGAGCTAACCGAAAATTTCCAAATGATTATATATAACGCATATTTTATTTTCCTTTTCAATTGAACTACAAAATGATAGGACCGTTTATTGAAAATCAGATGCTTAAAATGTTTAAATATTTTTTTAAGAAATTTATTTTAGTTTTGCATTAAAGGTTAAAATCAGTTCGTGTTCCCGTAACACCTACCCAGATAGCATGCACACTTGCAGCAAGTGTGATTTTTCTTGATATTAGCTTGTCATGACAAACTTGAAGCGACATCTTTGCACCGAACTTCCTGCAAAGTAACAAAGCATAATCGATCACCCTCCTTGCAATGCAAGTTTGCAGTAAAGTTGACACGGCACACTTACACACCACGACCTAGATACAGTATACATCTGGTTTAGATCTTTGTCTCTGTTTTAGAAAACATCCGATTTTAATAGCATCTCCTAGACCGTCCTTCTTTTCACTAATTCAATAAATTAATGATAATTTGAAAAAAAACTAACTATGTCTTTTTATAAAAAAAATTACTTTTGAAAAATTCTCCATCTTTTTTCTAAATACAGAACTTGCACTTTAAAAAAAACTATATATCGCCTTTTTTTTAACGTTCATAAACAAAATTAAACCTAAAAACAATCAATGTTTATTGAAAAATGATAACTTACTTTGTGTCCCATATTTTTAAAAGTAATTACTTTTGAACCCTAATTTCATAATTTATTCCACCAGCAAAACGCAGTTATTAGCGAAAATCGCTCTCTGACTTCAAATCATATTCTCAACTAAAAAATTAAAAAAGTAATGAAATCATGAAGACAGTTTAAAATAAAACGTGTAGATGCACAATCTATTAGCGCAATCTATCTTCGGTAATCGAGGTCTGGCTGGCTGAGTGGCTAAGGCTACATGCTAGAAAGAAAGTTGTCGGGGGTTCGAATCCAAAGTTCGTCTGCGTAATCTGTTTTTGCTATAGTTTGCAATGAGTTTGATTCGACAAGCTTGCTGCAAGTTCGACGCGTGGTGACTTCGTCGTTTGCAATAACTTGTTTCAAACTTGCATTCTTGCCGTGTCAAACTTGCTGCAGACTTGCAGAGCAAGGTAAAAGTAAACTATTATTTCCCCTGAACATTATCAATAGATAAGTGAAGCTGAAAACATTATTTTCCCTGATCATTTTTAAATGGATGTGTAATTTTGTTTCACTTATAAGTTATATAGTTTCAAGTGTTTTGATAAAATCAATATACATGAATATAAAAATATGCATAATCACTATACATATGTCATACATAATAGTTTGAAAACAATTTGAAGTTAAATAAATGTCTAGGCTTAAAATTGAATGAAAGATTGAAAACTGAAAGCAAATATATATTTTTTTCTTTTTTAACTAATTTGTATACATAGTGACAAGGAGAAAGTTTCAAAAACTTTGCTGGAAACTAAAATTTCTCTCTAGGTATCAAATGCGACGTGCTAATTTGGAAACCTTTAATTATTTCGCAAGATGGAAAAGAAAACGACATTACGTGGCATACGACAACATGCAATTAGATATTTTGCGCCACATTTAATACAGTTCTAGCATTTTTGTGCCAAGATCCGAAATCAAAGTCCATTCCTCTAAAAAGTTCCAATTTTGAGTTATTGCGTTCTCAAACATACAGATAGACAGACCGCTTCTTGCTGTACCTCACAGCCATCACAACGATCTAACAGTTTTGTTGGACACACGAATACAACTCCAAAAATACCTTTTTTCGTTCCCATGGAAGCATAAAAGCATCCATCAAAATTTCGAAGTCTATTTTTTTAGGATTACGATACTTTTCTTGTGCATGTTTCGTATCCGTGAAATTGGAAACAGACAAATGGTTCTGGTTCTTTTATTTAAAAAATCTACTTACGCCAATATTGTTTATTTACTGTAATTTAACCCAAAATCACTTAACATAAAATGAAAGCTTTGCTTCAGAGTGTAAATTTGTTTTCATTAAATCTTCCAATTTTTACTTTCTCGTATACGAAGTGTACAAAGAGAAAGTATTATAATCGTCAAAAAATTCGAACTCGAGAGTTTGACGAATCTCTACGTTTTAGACCTCCCCGAGTCCGAAAAACGCAATTTTGAAATTATGTCTGTCTGTGAACACGATAACTCGAAAACTATTAGAGATACAGTGATGAAATTTGGTATGTGATCTTTGCACACAATTTGTAGGTTTCTATCAAATTTTGGACAAAATCCGTCAACGGGAAGTCTGTCTGTCCGCGTTCATGTGAACAATATAACTCAAAAACTGGAATAGCTTGATGGATAAAATTTGGTACACAGTTTTATCATCATGAATGTAGGTCCATATCAAATTTTGGACTAAATCCGTCAAAGGGGTGACTGTCTGTCGGACTGTATAATCGCATACTTGTAAAAATTATATCTCCTAAACCCTTTGTCTTAGATAAATAAAAATTGGTATGACGGTTGCTAACATTTATTATAGATCTGTGCCCAAATTTCGTTTCAATCGGTTAAAAAAGGCGTTCAAATTGCATAATTAATTTTTCTAATCCGATTTTCCATACGCATGCGTACTGGTTGCAATCTGTGTCCACGGATTACGTCACTTGAGCCGGCAAGAGTAGAAGTGTGTGATAGATGCGTTTTAATCGGTACGCATCTCTTTGAATTTAATTCTTTACCTAAATATACTCACTATAATTTACAATGAAAAACCTTCTGATAGTCATTGGATTCTGGGTTACAGTAAGTTGGAATTTTTTATCCACACGGGGGTAGGGGAAACAGCACCTTTTTGGGAATGTATACGAGAAAGTTTAGGGAGACCATTCCCGCTGGTTGAAGATAGATTCAGCTATACGCATAATTTTATGAATTTGTTTTCTGAGTACTTCCTTAAATTTATTTTAATATATATCTAATTAAAAGTTCTAATGATATACTATATATATGCACCGTCCCTAGTACGATTTGCTTGAAAATAATCAATGCATATTTTAATTCATTTAATTTCTTTTCCCATTTCAATCATTTCTGACATTTCAAATGCTTTGACATCGCAGCAAAAATATTAGTGTCACGCTTTTGCATACAGTAGCGTAGCAGCGGAAGAGAGGGCAAAGGCAACCTATAATTGCGTTTATTTGATATTTTTTAAAGCTGGGCCCGGGTCATAATTTGATATTTTCGATCCCAATATCCATCAATGACACAGAAAGGGCAAATGGCGTTTGAGGTATGGCATTACTGACTCGCCCCCTAGTCGTAGTTAGCTTTACAAAGTGACTAGGCACTTAATATAAGCGCTGGAAATTTAATATTTGCAATCATATATATATATATCACAGCTGATAAAACAGGGGTACTAACTTGAAACGTTTATATCCCTTGTATGTAGTCATCAGCGTTGTGTATAGCTTGTTTCCAGCGATTTGGAAGTCATAAAATGCTTGAAGCAGCACTAATTCTGTTGATGGCTTGGATGGAGCGATTCGTCGCTTTAAGAATCCCTGTAATGGTTCGGTTTTTCTGGCTTGGGCTGGAAGTTGCTCTGTCAGGATTTAAGCACCCGTGATAATGATTTGATTATAAAGAAGAAGGCACCACTTCGCGAAATTCGTTACCGAAATGTTCCAGAGATTCTGAAAGCGATATATAGCTCCAGGTGAACCATCAAAGGATCTGGTAATGTTTCAAGTATTTTCAACTCAGGTATTAGTACCTCGATTTAGTACCAATTTTGCATCGGCTTTAGTATTATATGGTTGCAGTCCGATCCTCCTTCTTTGTCTTTTTGGTTCAACCTAAACTGTCGCTTTATACCCTTCTTGCTCCCTCCCCACTGCATCACTGGATGCGGGGAGGGAATATGCTGCGCCGCCAGAACCATTTACTATCCATACACCTCTGTTTATATTATCTTTTAAATTAACTGCAGTATATGATTGCTTAGGTTCGTCTATCTAGTATGCCACCTCCTGTCCTCTTATTCCTTATAGCGAATTGTTTTCCGGCTTCAGTCTTATATACTGGGCTAAGACGACTTTGCCACTGTTTTTTTAATGTATTGTTTCCCCGCGCACAGACTGCACGTATTGTGTAATGTGAATGTTTATATTCAAGCTTGAAAAAAACCAGTTCTTCAAATTTTCAGGACGATTCAACTACTTTTTTGTAAGTAGCCAAAATAAAGTAATTTTTTATATTAAAAACGGCTATTGCTTTAGTTTGATGATACACCCTCTTACCATTTCAAAACCCGTTCAACCACTCATAAAATAACCTGGCTTCGAAATGTGGTTTCAAATTCCCATTCGAGAAAGAAGATTGAAACTCCACGTGCAATTCATACAGATCAATGAGCAGCGGTTTACTTGCTGAAATCCGTATTTGACATCATCACTTAAACATAAACTCTTAAAGAACATTGAACACTCGTGCAAAGCCCCTCCCACCTCTGTCTTTTTATTTAACTCGCGCTTCGTCATGTATAAATTTTTCCAGAATATTGTCTAAGTTTAAAAAGGCGGTTTTAAACCATGTAGTTATGCTATTCTTTTCATAAAATGTTTAGCCTATAAACAAATCTATATAATACTGGGTTTCCTAAAAAGGCGTTTACAAATTTTAAGGTTAGGTCAGGCATACAGAAGCAAGCACGTTTTTGTAATTGAACATGGATCGGAAAGGAAAGGGGGGGGGGGCTACCGAAAAGCTCTTTGTCCGTGAAGAAAAAATACACCAAGGATAAAAGAAAAGGATACACCAGATAAAAATGTGCAAAAAGATTCAATGGAATACAAATTTACAATAGCACAACCACCCAGTTGCATGAATAACAATATGCGAAGCGTGTGTATCTTTGGATGGCGATTTCTTCGTTCTCTTCCTTTAAGTACTCCTACTCCTAAGTACTAGGTTTGTTGTTCATACTGTGACCTGCTTTCCATTAGTGTATCTGCTCGAATTGTAATATTGTTATTCATGCAACGAGGCTGTTGTCCTAATATGAATTTGCATTCCATTAAATCTGGGTCATTCATTTTATCTGGTGTATCATTTTCTTTTATTTCATTCACTGACAAGGAACTCCCTGTATCGCCCCACCCTTTGCGCTTCCAACTCCATGTTCTATTGCAAAAATGCCTGATTTCTGTATACTTGAAGTTTGTAAAAAGTTTTTTAGGACACCTTGTATACATATATTCCTATAAGGAATCTACCTAAACAAAACTGACATTTTTTTTCTAGATTCGGGCAACGCGGAGATTGGTGGAATACCGTTCGGCATATTGGCTATCAAACGATTTTTGCCCTTAGACAAAAAAGGGAGAGTGGATGCCCTTCGGCCACTGACCTTGGTCCTTACATTCGTCTGCTACGCCCTGTTCTGCGCCGCCCGGAGGCCCATCACCGTGGTGCAGCTGAAGATTCTCAAGGAGTGCAACGCGTCCATCTTCGAGAATTCGAGCATCAACGTTCCGCAAGGGAACGATTCGTGGTGCAAAGGAACCATATTTCAGAATGATTCGCAAACCTTCATGCAGGTCTTGGGCTCACTCTTCATTGGGGCGTACGGAGTAAGAGATTTTCACATTTCTGACACCGCTAATTAATATTTTTTTAAATACTTTTTCCGTAACCGAATCCCAGACAGAAACCTCCAAATCCCAGCGACAGATCGCCAAATCTTAGCGATGAATGCAGGCACGAAAACGGAACAAGACCATTTTAGCTTAGCGACGACCGGAGTTCCGTTAACGAAGAAGTACCACGTTTTTAATCAACCAAAATGATAAAACCCGTCAGAACAGTACAATTCGGGTACGTATGCGGCTCATCACCCCACTGTCCATACGGGGACCAAATGTGGAAGCTCTGTGTGGACGCCCATCGTACAGTAGAGAGTTGATCACTTTCAGTGGAGGTGGAAGCCGAAAAGCGGTTTTCTTTGAGGGTTGTTTCCATGCATGTATTCCGAACAATATGTAAGACAACAAATCTAACTGAATTTTCGAAAGGTTCTGCGAAAGTCGTTTCGTTTAAACTGTGCGTTATATACAGGGAATTTCCCCGGTCATTGCATGTGTCTAGTAGTGAACCTTCCAGACCTGCAGTTCACTCAGAACGATTTACAACGGAGCTCGCTGGGCTTTTATGGGCATCCAAAACTGATTACCGTGCCAAGAACCATTTTCCCAAATTGATGAAATCGAGTTCTATAATTTAGGTACTTTTGCGTTAACTGAACCCCAGGCAAAAACCGCCAAATCTTAGCGATAGCTTTCTTAGTGATGAATCGTCGCCAACATTTCAGCTTAACGACGATTGGGGGTTTCTTAAGCGGAAAAATAACTTGATTTATAGTTATTAAACGCTAGATTGTTATAATTTTGGCTGTGCAGAAGTTATCATTCAAACTCGACTTCAACACGTGATAATGTTAAAGTAAAATTGATAGTTTTTAGAGACAATGACAGAAAATAATATAAAATATTATCACCCATCGCTGGAAGTTTATTGCCTCTTTCAATGCAAAGTAACAACTCTGTTTTCTGATAGTAATTTAGATAAAGATTGAACCGAGACTGTTTATCACACGGATGGCCAGAAAGGTTTACCTGCGTTTTGTGCTACTGTGGCAATCGTACTTCCGTTTTAGAGTGTCAGTTTCTATCTTTCGTTATGTCATCGCATTTTCAAACATTTTGGTTGCATCATGAAGCAAAATCCGTGTTCAAATCTACCTTTTAAATAAAATACTAAAACATTGGTTTTTCGCAGGTGTGCATGTACGGAAGTGGCGTCATAGCCGATTACTTCAACCCCAGATATTACTTGACTTGGGGCAGCTTTATGGGAAGCTTCTTCATGGTGGTCTTGGGCTTGGGAAACTTGTGGAAAATCAACAGCATTGAATTTTTTATCATGGCCTTGATACTATTCGGAGCTGCCCAGACGACGGCCTGGCCTGTTCTGCTGTCTACTGCTACTCACTGGTACGGTGGAAAAAGAAGCGGATTTTTCTTTGCTCTGTGGAACACTCACTTTTATGTTGGTAAGCATTAAGATTTCGTAATCAATAAAGTCCTGTTTTGAAGCAACGCGAGGACGTTCTGGGGCCAGAGGCGGGTTTTGACAACACGAGGCCACAGGCGCGAAACTGTTTTGAGGCCCCTCCCGCTCCCCAATGTCGTAAATTCACCGTCGGCATAGAACTTCGATGCACGCCAAATAGATTTTGAGCCTTTTATAAACAGGCTACTTAGAATGCAATTATTAATTTTTAAAAATATGCAGTGTTAGTTTTAAAATTTTCACTTTCTCGCATATGAAGTATACAAAGAGAAAATGTTGCAAATGTAAGACTGTCTGTGAACAAGGTAATTCATAAAACTGAATGATCTGGTTCAGTGATTCGATTTTTGGCGCCTTTGGTGAACCCAGATTTTTTTCCCGAGGCGCCCTATGAAAAATTCCAATAAGTACTTTTTCCAAAATAGTCAATAGTTTTTGTATAGCTTAGATAAAAATAAATGAAACACATTTTAGGCCACATAAAAATTTATTAAATGTAATAATCAGTGGGATGGCTTAGCCTGTTGATCACGGTCACTAACGTTCTCTCTCATCGTGGCATTAAACTTGACTCAGCTACCCTTTATGACAACAATTGCAGAAAACCCGGCTTTGCACAGATAAGTAGCAAATAGGGTTAAAATTCTCTGTGCACTTAGGGATAGTTATTGTCTGTCCGCCCCTAGAACTCGCCAAGTTGTCTCGTTGACGGTGGTCGCTATAGTAACAGGTTACCGTAGGGGGAATCCATTTCGAGTAGGTAGAAGTTCACGAATGATGTATTATTTTTACCGCCGCAAACTGGCGCCAAGAATAAAATAAAACCCCGACTTCCGTCGGATTCCTCCAATTCTAAATTGATCTTCTCTAACATAATCGGTTCATCTTTTACTAACAACCAAAACTCAGTTAATTCCGCCCTGCTCAATTTTGTTTTAATGAATTGTTACAAGACAATTCAATTAGATTATCTTTTCTGCAGCAGTGAACGTAGATGGAGCAGTGGCATCAAATAGATCTTGAATCAATGAAAATTATCGATATTATCTTATTCTCAATCCAGGTGATAAGCTGTGATAAGTGTTTTGCAAAAATGTCACGGCAAATGAAATTTAACTTAAAATGCAAGTAAAATGATGAAAATTATATGATATTTCTCGGTACCCTGTGAGGGATAGGCTCACACTTTGGGAACCACTGAGTTTAGACGAATGAAATTTGGTATTTCGTTTTTCTATGAAAATTGTAGATCGATATCAAATTGTGAACTCAATCGATCAATTTAGTTATAGTAACGTACCGTTTTGAAGCAACACGAGGGCTATTTTGGGACGGACCTCGTCATTTTGAACCGTGGTCAGATGATGAGGGCGACATCTGATTTGGCACACCCCTCTCCAAATTTCCTCACAGCGCCATCTCCTCAGTCCTGCTGTAGGCCTTAAACCCTGTGGGGTGGGCCGAGTGGGTTCTAAACACCGTACCAGTGGGAGGGCGTTTGGCCCCTACGTATGATTTAGCTTGCACCAGGCTTCTTATAGGTGGTTCTTCGACGGAATCGGGTTTCGAGCCTGGAGCCCTACGGCCCCGAAGCCGAGACCTCACTACTTGGCCACCGCGACCCTTCAATCGGTCAGTGGGAAGAAGTCCGAAATGCATACTCTACTCTCTTCACTATTCTACGAAACTATGGCCAACACTTGCAATTTTCTGGCAGTATGCGAGACCGAATCCGTCAAAGGAAAGTTTTCTGCCTGCCCGGGTACATGAGAACGCGATTGCTCAACAATACAAGTTATTTGAATGAAATTTGGCATATGGTCTTATCTCCAGAATTGCAAATATATATCGGATTTGGGACTTAATCTCTCTACCCTACTATACATGTGCATGTGAATGTGACAACTCAAAAATGCAACTAGCTAGTTAAATGATATTTAGTATGTGGTCAAAATTGTTGGTCTGTATCAAAACTTTGGACCCAATACAGAACCGTACCGAGATGATCCTGCACCCCTGACAGAACTGCAAAAGCTGCGCCCACCACACACTACGTGCTATGTTTTTGTTAATTCTTCCTCCCCTCTAACTCCCCTTTCAGAAAGGACGTATCTGCAATTTTTCTTACAAAGATTTAACAAATTTTATATCCTTGTATCTAGAAAAATTATCCTCGCCCAGCCGGTCACTCGACGTCAGGGCGATGTGGAGTTACTAGCTGTCTATACACGCACAACTAACAACTCCCGTAACTTCTAATCAGTCACAGAAAGCTTATTCTTGAAATTGTCTTTTTTTATTTACGCAGTAGGTTTGTGGAGAACTGAGTTCATCGGAAGTAATGACAAAGCAATGATTATACTTTTGGGGACGTTGCTTGGCGACCGGGAGAAGAAGTTGATAATACGGAATTCGACGTTGTTAACTTGCAGATGAGATTGTAAATACGTATTTTCTGTAAATATCCTTTTCTTGTTTAATTTAAAGTGTTTTGTCTGCATCATGAGATTTTTTACAGTAAGATTCACCACAAGATCGTACCAATCTAACTCTTAAATCTGTTTTTTTTTCTTGTTTTTTTCTAAATGGTCATTTTTGCGCCACCTCTTCTGCCTGCGCCCTTGGCGGGGGCCAATCTCGCCACCCCTTCGATTACAGTCATGAACCAATCAGTTAAAAGGAAGAGGTAAAAAACACATGTCCGATTTTCCTCCTTAAACTACGAAGTTAAACACGAAACGCGCCGTATTGTGCAAAAGCGGAGCACTATCCGGCTGGTGTTTTGTAATGATTTGTGAAAACAACTATATCATAAAATATTGTTACGAATTATGTAAATTCAACGACTTGGCGTCACGAAATTTCTAGCTTTTTCTAGAAAGTTCGTCAGTCTCCCGAGAGTACCGTAAAACGTGGTTACTTTGCACTCGTAGTGGTAACTTTGCACCAGTGTAAAATTTGTGTGAAAAGATCGACTGATTAGGGGTACGGGATTGAGATTTTTTCCCTGGCTTCTTGGGAACACTGAGTAGTGTATTTCATTCCTTAAACGTATATAACAATCATTCAGAGGTTCCAGAAGGAAAAGACAGCGAGTCAATTTTTCAGCGAAAATTTTGGTGCTGAAAAATTTGTCTCTGCTGAGGAAAGTATGACATTTCTGAAGGAAAGTGTAAATTAAAATGTGAACGATAATAAGACTAACTTTCATTGTGTTGCTTTGAATGCCAATTATATTTGTTAGTTAAGTTGTAATAATTTTTTTTCGGACCTGGGGTAACTTTGCACCGAAAAGGAGAGATTCTTTTCACCTTGGAAATTTATAATAAACAGCAACCCCAGTTGTTTTTTAATTTATTTTTGCATTAAATAATAATAAAAACAATGTTTACTTAAGCTTCAGATATGACCAGGGTGTATAAAAGGAAGTTAGGGACTTGTAAGCATATGGAGTTTTCTCCAGAGACCTTAGAAGCTTGATTTAACGCGATTTCAGAAGTTTAGGGTGTTTTTAAAGAGGCAGAAACTTTTTTTGGTACCCCAAGTGAACAGTTTGTAACAAAAGAAGGCTAATTCATATAACTAAGCATGGAAATCAGTTGGCTTTCTCCAATGAGAAGGAAAACACAGTTGCAGTGTGTAGTCCAATTCAGTGACTGCGGTTTTCCTGTCAATAGTATAGATCTTAAAATGATATTAAACGTTTATCTTACTAAGAAGGTGCGGTAATAGATAGATATATTAACAACACACCCGGCAATAATTGGATAAAAGCATTTCTAAAACGCCATCCTGATTTGCCCCAATGCAATGACGAAAAACTGTTAATTACAATCAGGCATTTAAGAAATTTATTTTTCTTGTATATTTCCACCCAGGCTATCAATAAATATATCTAGAATTTCATCCAGAGAATTTATTTTTGTAATATACTGAAAAAAATTAACGAGTGCATAGTATCCCTACCTATTAGGAAACTTTGCACCAAAATTTCGAAAAATCATAATTAAATATTAAATCACTGAATGATCCAAATTTTGCTGCAAAACGTTTCTCTAATAATCCATCAATGAGAAAAAATTAGAAAAGCCTTTATTTTAGAGAAATGCATACTAATACATACTAATCTCGAAATTCTGTCGGAAGTCATGAAAATCGGAGCAAAGTAACCCCGTTTTACGGTATATAAAGCCTCGCTACAGTCGCAAATAAGTTCAGTTGTCATTTTGCTTTGATCGTCGGTGACGAGGCTGCTGAATTTAGCCGAGTGACTAAGCCATTTTACGGCGTATTGTTTTGAGTTTTTACCGTGCTCTGTGGTGTGAGTTGATTTGAACTGCTGTAGTCTTTTAAAGACTGGATTGTTCCTGCTTTACCAACTGTAAATAACAGCTGTAAATAAATTTCTGTTTGTGCCGTCTTGATTGAAGCTCTTTCAATCCACGAACCCGTCCAAATCGTAACAATATGTATTTTGAAGATAATACCAAATTGTATGATTGCGTTCAATTTCTACAGTCACAACTAACTTTTCGAAAAGGACAATACACACGTATGATGATGATATACGATTTCGCAGTTTTAACTAAGACAGACATGGAAATTTAAACTTTTGGGATTAAATTTTAAATAAGCATATTGTAGAAGAGCGAACCACACAAATAGTTCCATTGCACACGAAGTTTGAAAATCTAATTAACGCGTTATTGTACGAGGGTTGGAGTTTTAATAGTGGCAACAGCCGATGCAACGTCAATAGTAGCTTCAAACGTCCATCGATGAGTTCAACAGCGTTGTATGTAAATTGCTTCTAGCGATTTGGAAGTCGTAGAATACCTGAAGCAGCACCAACTCTGTTGATAGTTCGGATGGAGCGATCTGTCTCTTTAAGAATCTCTATAACTGTTTGGTAGAGAATGTCACGGAGGGGTTCCTTCTGCTTTGGAATCAGATCGTAATCACAGGGGCTTGAGTCCGGATGGAGCAACTCACAGCCCATGCCAACAGAAAGACCAGACACGAGTTGCTACGGAACTGTTCCAAGAATTCTTAAAGCGGTAGACCACTCCATCAGGAACATCGAGAGAACTGGCACTGCTTTAGATATTCTACGACTTCTACATAATTTATACACAACGCTGGGGACTACATAGGACTATGAATGTCTCAAACTAGTACCAATGTTACATCGGTTGTAATCGTATGGTTGCCATTATTAAACTTTCAACCCTCGTAAGTTCACCCTCTCTTTAGGCTGTGCCGGCGTGGGGAAATAAATAAATGAATTAAAAATTCTAAAATAATTGAATGTAAAAATTCTTCAAAGATTGATATCGCTTTTGCTTTTTCCAGGGAGCCTTTTAGGCCTACTGTTAGCTGGCATCAATGTTCAGGAGCGGTGGGGCTTTGCTTTCTTCTTTCCAGCCGTTCTTGTGGCTTTGATGGGGTTCGTCATTTTCTTCTTTTTAGTTGCCCACCCCGCCGATATCACAAGGTTAGACAGGCAGGATATTTCTAAAAACCAAGAAGAAGGTTTGTATTACTTCTGATCGTTTAATTTAATTCACTTCAACAATCATTTGGAAACACTGCGGATAAGAAATACACAAACAGAGTGTCTCGCAACTTTACCTGCTATCTTTAAGGCATCATAGAGAACAGCATTATACGCACTATAATCTGAAAAGAAACTTTTGTTGGAAGTGTCATTAATAAAACAGAAATACAAAGCAAGGAACGCAATGCACGAAGCAATGTAAAAAGCTTCATAAAGCAAACTTAGCAGAGTAAGCGTAAGCTTAGTAACTTAAGTCGTGGAGCCTAAATGCAGACGGTTGCACGTACTAAGTAAATTATAACTAGCCAGGTCACCTAAAACAATAAAAATGATGTCTTGTTATAGAGAAATGGCTACACGACGAGGTACCGTCTCCAAGGGCAAATTCCGGAGTTATGTTTGGTACCTCGAAAGTTGTAGGAAATTTGACACTTAATAAAAAGACCTTCGAGCTAAACCGTTTCCAATTACTTCCCCCCCCCCAAAAAAAATTAAGTTTTAGTTTCTTTTGTACTAATATAAAGTAAATGATTTTTTAAAAATCATTTACAGTAGAACCTCGATTATCCGAAACTCGTTTAACCTGAACCTCGTTAAACCGACGTCGGTTTCCGTAAGTTTTTTTGGTAAATAAACAATATCACTTCAAGGTCACCTTCGGCGGCAGCCATTCCTACTGCAGGCAGTGCCGACATCTCTTTCTCCCCCCCCCCCCCCCACCCCTCTTTGCCGGAAATTCCATTCGTCTCCAGGACCATCTGCTTTCTATTGGCTACTTTCTGTCCCACTCAGAAGCGTTGGCTTTACCGAAATGTAGAGCATTCATTTATGCCATGGGCGAAAACGCGTTTTGTTAACAGTGGAACAGAAGTTCCGAATTGTGAGCAGAATTGAAGCAGGTGAGACTTTAACTAAATTGTCAAAAGAATTTGGTGTTGGAGTATCAACAGTCGGGAATATGAGACATGATTCTGAAAAAATCAAAAAGTTTTATGTAGCGTCCAATGGCAAATCAGCTAAATTGCGAAAAACTATGAAATGCGCGAATGACGAAGAAATGGACAACATTCTTTACAAATGGTTTATTTAGAAAAGGAGTGAAGGAGTGCCAATATCCGGGATAATGATCCAACGAAAATCTCTGAATTTCGATTCTAAACTCGGAGGAAGCAAGGAATTCCAAGCTAGCAGTAACTGGCTAGAAAAGTTCAAGAATCGCCACGGAATTCGCCAGCTGAGCATTCTTAGGAGAAAAACTGTCGTCTGATATTGAAGCAGAAAACAGCTTTATTGCCGAATTGTAGGACTTGAATGTGAAGGAAAAATTAACTGCAGACCAAATATACAGCTGCGATGAAACTGGGCTGTATTGGAGAGCACTTCCAACGAAAAGCTTGGCTGCAGAAAATGAAGCAGTTACTTATCATGTGACGATTCTGGAATGTGCCAATGCTTCTGGCTCACATGGTGTGAAGCTGACTTTGGTGGGAAAGTGTAAAAAGACACGCTGTTTTAAGAACATCAATAAGACTGCTCTTCCTGTTCACTACATGCATCAGGAAAGCGCTCGTATGAATTCTATTTTATTTTCGGAATGGTTTCATGGTTGCTCCGTTCCAGAAGTGAAGAAAAACCGAAAGAAACTAAAACTCAAAAAAGCGATTTTAACATCACTTGCATATTCATGCCCTCGAACATAACCGCCATTTTGCAGCCGATGGACCAGGGCGTGATCGAATCTATGAAACCTCGTTATAGAAAGCAGCTCCTAAGCAAATTGCTTTTTGAAGGGGATGACGATGAGGAGCAGACTGCATGTTCCATTGTTCAATTTTGGAAAGTATTAACGCTGAAAGACCGAGTCCACATAATTAAAGAAGCTTGGGAGTCTGTGACAGAGCATACCTTAAAACGCTCCTGGCGAAAGCTGGCACCCTATCTGTGTGTATCAGATGACGGTGGCTCTGTCACCGTGACTCAATTAAGGGGACTTTTGAAACAAATTCAAAGGCTGTGGAAATTGCGGAGAGGATGACGTTATTTCGTGGTTAGATTGTGACGCTGATGATTCAGGATTTCAACTGATGAGCGATGACGAAATAGTCGCCCAAGTGCGAAAACCTAACAGCGAAAGTGATGAAGATGAGGTGATCGAAACTTCTAAAATAAGCAACTCGAATGCTTTCGAATGTTTTGCCTGATGTGGTTGGAGCAACAGACTGACTCTGATTCTACAGATATTATGCTACTGAAACAACTTCGGCTAAACGACGTCAGTCATTCTTACGACAGAGCAAACTTCCGTTTAAGCCAATGTAAAGTATGTATCGTATGACATATACATTTACATTGCATTTTCAGACTTGTGTGACATCTATTGAACAAATTTATTCTTTATAATTATAGTAATATAATTTTTAAAAATCACATTTAGTTATTTTGTACATGCGTACATGTTTAAAATGCAGTGTTAAAATTTTTGCGGTTTCCTGATGGCCATTTTTAAGTCCTCTCTTTTATCCGGAATTTTCAATTTACCGTCGGAGGTCCGGTTAATCGAGGTTCTACTGTACTTTATATAAGTACAAAAGGCATACAAATGGAGCATTTAACAATTTTTGAAAATTTCAATCCTTTACCGTCGTGTCGGTGCGTCATGCGGGCATCAAATTATCATAGTTTTAGACTTACAAACTAAAATGAAGTCATTCATAGACGTTATATTCCATTCAAACGGGGTACATAAAGCATTACGTGGTATCATAAACTTCTCAAAAGTTCTATTCAATTTAGTAAAACCAATAGGACACATTCCCCTAACATTAAGTGTCATTAATTAGATAGTAGAAAAATCAAAAGTTAATCCCTTGACCTTCGAAATTATTTGATCTCCTCATCTTCATAGTACATCAGATGACACATCCTGTTCCAAACATTTATTGTAATCTCAGTCCCTATAAGACACCTAAGATACTTACGGTCTCGTGTGGTGTTGGTCTTTTTAATCAATTGCTACTTAGATTTAATTAGATTTAAATATCAAAAATTCTGTAATTCCATTCACAAGTCAAACATGTCATTGCGTGCGAAGGGGCTCATTCCGCCATTCAACCCCCAAAAGAGCCATCTCAACCCATTGGTTTCAGAGAGGTGGTTGATCCTCCCGGAGGAGAACACTCCAGCATGAAGAAGACCAGAAGGTATAGAAGCGGCGGAAGTGGAGGGAAAAAATTACAATAACTTTTCAAAGTTAATAGCATAGGAAAGAGTGGGGTAAAACGAGATACTTCGATTTTAGCTTTATTAATTCTTCTTTCTAGGGAAGAAATACTGAATTATTCTCCACTAGGGAAGAAAAAGAATGGTCATAATTTCCATGTTGTTGATGTTAAATTCACTTCGTCTGTGACGGTTTATTTGTTTTATGACGTCTCCTCTCCAATGTTTGTATGATTTTAAACTATCCTTACTTAAAAATAATTACACTTTTAAAAACCACTTTTAGTCCAGCTTATGATACGTTTACTAAGGATTTATACCCTATCAAAGAATAAGGATTTACTCCCGCCAATTTGCGCTGTTCTGTTCGTTCTTATGACCTCTGCGCTCGGGGTAAAACCGGATACTTCTTGTGTGGGTGAAACGAGATACTAGGGAAGATACGGATACCCGACCGAAGAGGATTTTCTTATGTTGTGAATAGGCGGCACCAACCGATTTGTGTCGTTGAGCGGTAATATATAACAATAGTAACCCACGTGCCCCTTTGTTTGCTCCACAGGGGAATGGGGTACTATTAATTACTCGCTAACTCAACATCCTGATCACACAGGCTTATAAGACATGGATTTGTGAGGGCCATTCCTATTTACCTTTGTATCAAATGATCTAATGGAAAGCATTTCAATTTATTCCGATTTCAAAATTTGTTTTTTGTGATAATTTAAATATTACAAGAATGATTTTAGTAAAATTTTAAAAAGAATTGCAATTTATCTTCCATTTTCAAAGAAATTAATCTCTTGTTTCTATTCAAAATGGTAAGAACATTGTCAATCAAATTGAACTATCAAAAGATCCTACTTTTCTGTCGACCCGGGAGAGCTTGCGACGAATCTGCAATAAACTTTGTTAATCCATTAGAATGAATCACTCACGACGGAATAATACGCTGAATCCTGCTTTCAGAATGAGCAAAGCATTATATTGACTGGAATTACAAAATCACAGCACAGCACTCTACGTACATGGAAGCTAGAAGCGAAGATCAGAAGGTATGTAGGCGTAAGTTTCAGTTTCACATCAAGGTTTAGTTTCGGTTCGGGTAAGCCGAAACGCCTCTGGAAAACAGGTGCAGACTGATGGAAGAGTCACGAAAGTCACGTGGTGAGGGTAGTTCAGTGGTTTTGAACACTCCCCTTGAGTTTCAGGGTTTATCCAGCTGAAACTCAACACTACTCATCTATATATCTGGATGGTGGTCGGCGTCGTCCAGCTCTGGTGGTGACTGTATTCGACTCAGGGACGTATCTGGAGGACTGAAATTTCGATTGTGGTGATGAGACTTTCTCCATCTAGTATCTGTAGAATAAGATGCTAGATTCTAATTTATCAGTCCTTGCTCTTCTTCTTTATTCCATCTTTGCTGGCATAGATGGACGAGATTCTTCCAAGGGCCAGTGTATTCTTTTTTAGGTTTTCCTTCCGCAGTAAGACAACATACTATTTTGGGTTTATAGACTTGTTCGAATTGATTGATCGTTGAAACAGGTGCTCAAATATTCGTTGCGAAATTGGATACGTAATCAGACATCAGTCTCTTCCATTAAATGAGTCGTTTATTCAGTTCTTTTTATCAGCTGATCTTATTTTTATCTAAGTCTGCTGTAACACTTATTACGAGATGTCCTTAAAACAGATCAGGTTTGTATATAAATCGTCTGGATCTCACTAACGTGATTAGAGGCCGTGAATTTAATTGGCTTTCACAATCACACAATACGTCTCCATTTCTTGAGTAGTTTAAAGAGGTGCGACCTAATACTTTTTCTTAAGATTCTTTTTAAAGACCTATCATCTCCCAAATCACCCCACCACGGTGCTGCCGGAGGAATTTCAAAGTAATAGGAGTAAATGCGTTTCTAATCTTCTTAGTTTGATAGTTTTCAGAGAGTTGTCCATTCCGATGAGTTTGGTTCCTTATCAGAGTAGATGAGTCGCGATGGACGTCCCTACGCTTGTATGAATCTTCTTAGTCCCAGATAAATTGTCTGTTGATAGAACATCAGCAGTTCTAAATGCACAGCTCGATAAACCGCACAGGTGATAATAAGTAATCAGACCTTCTTGCTTTCTTTTTATAATCAAGGACCCGCTACGTCCACCAATAACTTCCAAAATCGAAGCATTTTTTACTCGTCTTCTGGTAGTTCCTTCTGTATTTCTGGTTGTTTTGACACTAAACCTTTTACAAATGATGCAGGTCTTGATTATCTTCTTTATTGTTCTTCTACTCTTAAGTATCCAATAGTTTTCTCTAAAGAGCCACCATTAGAGATTGAACTCCTGGATGTCCAAGTTCTTGATGTTTATATAAGATAGAGACTCTTTACAACATGATGATCAGATGGTAGAACAATCGGAACTTTAAAATTCATCTTCTTCTCTTTCTGTAGTAAGTTTCGTTTTACCCTTAAAATTCCATCAGCGTCTGTAAGAATTTGCCCAGGTTTCGACGTTGAGTATTTCGTTATGGAATGAGTCTTCTTGTATTTTTTTCAAAATCTTAGCTCAGCTCTTTAATTTCTTCTTAGGCAATTCCGGATTTCTTTGTTAATCCTTTAGAGTTTTCATAAAATCTATACATCCAACCTGTAATTCTAATTATTTTCTTGTAGGAAGATATATTGTTATAAAGTCATCATTCTTCTTATTCAAAGATGATACACAGTTTCTTCTTTTCAGCGTATATAATATTGTCATTGGGCGACAGTTCAAAATCTGACATTTATCTCTGGAATCTCTAAGCCAGGAGGTCCTTCGTACCATTCGACTTCTTTCAGTAAGGTTTCATACAGAGCATCCCTCTTGATGTAGATCAGCTGATTCTGTGTTCCAGGAACTCACTATCCATTATAGGCTTCCGAGAGTCTTCTTATTTCGTTAACTCGATTGGATTTAAAAAAAGTCATCCAGGGCCTTCTTTTCTTAATCCAATACCACCAAAGCGTCCATGGAGTCACTCCAGAAAAATGATTCAATATCAACCAGATTCAGATCTTTCTTCACAGAATTGGCCAGTCTAGCACCAATATTGCACGCGAGTAATTCCATCCTTGGTATGGATATTCCCTTTAAAGGTGCAATTCTAGATCTGGCTTGAATTAATTGGCAAGTTACCTTCCCTTCTTTTTCTGCCCTTAAAAATATACAAGTTGCATAGGCCAACTTAGACGCATCACAGAAAGTGTGAAGAGTTAAGCTGGATTCATTAAGATCTAAGTTAGAAAGTCTACGAGGTATTTTTAGAAATTTCAGTTCATGTAATTCATCTTTCCATTTTTTGAATTTGTTAATTACATCTTCAGGTAATTTTGAATCCCACGAGATTCCCAATTTCCAACATTCCTGAAGGAGCAATTTAGGAATTAATGTTATAGGGCAAGTGAACCCTATGGGATCGAATAGCTGGTGTGCTACAGAGAGAATTTTCCTTTTGGTAATTGGTTCACCTTCGATTTCCGTTCGGATCATCTCGCATGACAAAGTGTCTTCTTCCCTATCCCATGTTAGACCTAAAACTGATACCTCTTTTTCTTCTACGGCACCTGAACTATCTTGGATAGTTTCCTCTATCTCAGGAAGAAAATTATTTTTCCATCCACGTAAATCAAACTTAGCCGTCTTCAGAATTCTTTGAGTCTCTGTTCTAAAATGTTCTAACTCAGAAACAGAGTCCACACTTGCAACGCAGTTATCAACATATAATGAGTCTTTTAGTTTCACTGCAAGACTCCCCAAAGGCTCTTCTACCTGATCTAGCACATGATTCAAAACTGCTGCAAGTAGGAAGGAGCTGCATGATATGCCAAATACGACCCTACAATGTCTATAGGTGACTATGTTTTGGGGATCTCCGTCCTTCCACCACATGAACCGTAAAACATCCCTATCAGATTCATTTAGGGCTATTTGAAGAAAGGCCTGTTTTATGTCCGAAATAACTCCGATTTTTCCCCATCTAAATCTATTTAGAATAGCTGGGATCATTTCAATAAGGTTGGGACCTTTCTCGATGCATTCATTTATTGATACGGAGTTTCTAGCTTTGGCGGATCCGTCAAATACAGGACGCACTTTAGTGGTAGAGTTGTCTTTAAAAACTGCTCTATGAGGCAGATAATGTATCCCCAGACCTTCAGGATTAATCTTATCGGGATTAATTTGCTCAATGATGCCTTCATTCTCCCACTGATTGAAAACCTCTTGATATTCATTTAATCGATTCTTTGATTTCAGGGATTTAACAGTGCATTTAAGCCTTTTTTGGGCTAACTCTTTATTATCACGCAAAGGAGGATGTCCATCTAACCAGGGTAAATTTACCTTATATCTACCAGTACTATCTCTACTAACCGTTTCTCTGAAATGTTCTAAAGCAAGTTCCTGGGTTTCTGTTTTAGTATGTTTTGCACTATCTTCTTTAATACCCAAGGAATCTAAATTCCAGAGATCTGAAATCTTAGCATTATTTACATGCAATGACAATACTAGCAGCGAACTACTTTTGTTTGTGTTTATAATATCAGATTTACCCATTACAGTCCATCCCAAGAGTGTTTGCACAGCAACCAAACTTCCCGAAAGATGTTTTATATTTCCCGTTAACAATTTACCAGCGTAATCAGCTCCAATGAGCAAATGAATTTCACCAGGATTCTTTTCATATAGACAGGATCTTTCATTTATCGCCACATCACTTATCAGAATGCCCATATCTTTTAACTGGTTCAAACAATGAGCATCATTCATTTTAGGTAAGGAAGCACATATTTTTTGCTCATCTAAAACATCTAACTCAAAGTTATAGCTTCCATCAACATTCGACAGATTAATGCGATATCTTTGATGCGTTTCTGCATGTTCAATTCCTCCGAATAAACCATGATTCACGCATTCCTCTCCTAACCCCTTTAATTTCATCTTTCTAGCCGTAAATTTGGAAATATACGATCGTTGGCTACCCATATCTATAATTACCCTTATAAAATGCTTCAAATTATTTTCTTTAATGTAAGCAATCAAAGTCTGAAGATAAACTTCCCTCGAACAACTGTTATTTGCAAGTGTTGTGTTTTCAGTGACTTCTTTCGACTCCGGCTTCTCATTATCTGAACGTTTATTTTCACCGTAACACATAATATCTAAATGTCTCTTCCCGCATTTGGTACATTTTAATCTTGCTCTGCATAAAGAGCTTACATGTCCAGGCTTAATACAGCGAAAACAAGAACCCTTTTTAATTAGTATGGACTTTCGCTTCTCTATGGGTAAGCCTCTCCCATAAGCACAATTGATGCTTGAATGAGATGCTTCATCACAGAATAGACATAAATTAGATTTTGATGTGTTATCATAAACAAATAGCTCATTCGCGGTAGGATTTCTTGTTCCTTCGTTCTGAGCTTTGACCTTGGCTCTCGGCCAATTCGAATGATTGACGTTCTGAATCAAGAGCGGTTTCTCTTTTGCAAGACATAACTCAGTTTTCTCTTTCGCGATTAATTGCCGGTTTAGAAAATCAAGCAAGTCACTGAGTGAATATTTATCCCCGAATTCCTTATTAAATTCAAATACTAAATCGCTTGTTAGCGACTTTAAAATCACAGGAGATAATAAAGTACTAAAAGTATCTGACTTAATTCCTAATGATTCCAAACTTCTAATATGAATTTGAATTTTATCAAACAGCTGCCGAAAACTTTTTACGTCATTAGAACGCTTAAGAGGGGGAATTTCTAATAACTGACTCATGTGTGTATTTACCAAAGTTTCTTTTCTGCCGAATCTCTCTTCTAGCAGTGTAACAGCTTTTGCATAATTTTCACTCGAAATGGAAAACCCTCCTATTGTTTCCAAAGCTGTTCCAGACAAATGAGCTTTTAGATAATTAAATTTACTCACGTCATCTAAAAATTTATTACTGTGTATTGATGTTTCGTAAGAGTTCCAAAATGTTAACCATTCATTTATAATTCCGGAAAATTTAGGTATTGTAATCTTAGGTAATTTAACATTAAGTGTTTGATGATTCATATCAGATTCATGAGTAGAATGGGTGGGGGGATTGGGAGGTTCGTGAATATTCTTACTTTGATTCAAATTTCTTATGTATTTAATTGCTTTGAATCTGCATGTTACTATTTTTTCTCGATATTCTTCTGCAGACTCTAATTCCTTATCTATGTCTTTGAGAGACAATATCTTTTCTAAATTCGAATCTGTTAACTTAAGAGATTCGAACTTATCATTGAGTGTTTCTATGTAAAGTTCGATATCATTTTCTTCTGTTATATCTGTTTTCTTAAGTTCTGCTTCAATTTTATTAATAAGTTTAGTAACTGAACTTCTTAATGTTGTTCGTTTTCTTTTAAGTAATTCAATCTGTTCAGCGTTATCCGTCATTTTTTATATTGCAGTTATCAATGATTAATATTCTCAAATTCAATATGATATTCAAATGAGAAAAATATATCATATATCTTTATACGCACAAGCTCTCTTATCCCGGCAGGGGTGCCATGTCAAGAAATTAATCTTGTTTCTATTCAAAAATGGTAAGAAGTTATTCAAATCAAATTGAATATCAAAAAGATCCTACCTTTTCTGTCGACCCGGGGAGAGCTTGCGACGAATCTGCAATAAACTTTGTTAATCCATTAGAATGAATCACTCACGACGGAATAATACACGCTGAATCCTGCTTTCAAATAGAACAAAGCATTATATTGACTGAATTACACAAAATCACAACACAGCACTAACACACGTACATGAAGCTAGAAGCGAAAGATCAGAAGAGATCAGTAATGGCGTAAGTTTCAGTTTCACATCAAGAGTTTTAGTTTCAGTTTCGAGGTAAGCCGAAACGCCCTCTGGAAGAGCAAGTGCAGACTTGATGGAAAGTCAGAAAGTCACGTGGTAGAGGGTAGTTCAGTGGTTTTGAACACCATTATTTCCACGCTTGCAAACAAACTATTTTTATTTATTTTTTCTCATTTAAAATAAATACATACAAAATTGAATTAGAATATCAGAAGAAAAGAAAAGAGAAAACGAAAAAAAAAATGCTATCAAAGAAGAGAAAATTGTTTTGTGGTGACTCAAAAAACAGAAAAAGAAAACCTCAAAACAAAACAATCAAAAAGAGAAGAGTATGAAGAACCAATACTGCAAAGCCGTCTCATAAAAAAAGCTAAATGAGTCCACTAAATCTGAAGTGGAGCGGAGGATAAAGACAACTACGTTATGTGAATTATTATTATTCTTACTTACTTATTAGTATTCTTAAACTAATTGTCTTTATTCTTAAATTGTCAACTACGGTAACTATTGTTAAATCCTAAAACATTGCCATTATTCTTAAATTGTCAACTACGGTAACTATTGTTAAATCCTAAAACATTGCCATTATTCTTAAATTGTTAACTACTGTAACTATTGATAAATCTTTAAAAAAAACTATCTTCATTCTTAAATTGTCAACTATTATAACTATTGTTAAATCTTAGAAAATTGTTTTATTCTTAAATTGTCACATAAAATAAAAAATATGCTACTTTTAAACTGATAATCTAGATTTCCCTAATTTCCCATAGAGTTAACATTTGTATCCCGTTTTACCCCACTAGTGGGGTAAAAGAGGATACTTTGACTTTTTCTACAAAAAAATCCTTAGTAAAAAAAGGTAGTAAACCTATGAATTTTCCTGAAAGATATATTAAACTCTGATAAATAAAGGACATTTGAGTAAAATTTGGCAAGCTTTATGTCGAATAGTTTAGCTTCAACAGGCCTTCGAATCTTAGGTATCCCGTTTTACCCCACTTTCCCTTAAGTATAGTTTTACAACGTTTAAATTGTTACTACTTAAGCGTTGTATTTAAGCGTAGCAATAGCGTTTGTTGAATTTTACAAGTAAGCGAGAGTTGGAAATTTAATAGAGGCAACCGTATAATTAGAGCCGATACAGCATAGGCACTAGCTTGCAACATTTGTAATCATTCCATGCCGTCACCCGAGTTGTCGTACACTTGTTTCCAGCGATGTGAGAACGATTGAAAACCAGAAGCAGTACCTGTTCTGTTGGCAGTTCGGATGAAGCGGCCAATCGCTTTAATAATCCCTGAAACAGTTCGATAGCAACCCATGACTGATTTATTTGCTCGCTATGTTTGAGAGTTACTCTACCCGGAATTTGATTTTTAAGAAAAAGGAACCACTTCGCGCCATTCGCTACTGCACTGTTCCAGAGATTCTTAAAGCGATAGATCGCTCCCTCCGAGTTAAACTGGTACTGCTTCAGGTATTCTACAACTTTCATTTCGCTGGAAACAATTTGTGCATAGCTTTGATGGCAACATAGGACTGTAAATGTTGCAAGCTAGCACAAATGTTGTATCGGTTGTAATTGTATATTTGCTACTATTAAATTTCCAACCTTTGGGCAAAAAACGTGATGACAGAAAACTAATGTAACACAATATATAAGATATACAAATAAGAATAATCTCTGTAAAGAACAAAAGGATTTTTACATTAATTTTAACGACAGTATAGTAAACTCAAAACAATAAAACTAAAAAATTTACACCGCAGATAGCGAACTTCCGCCTTGGCTGGACACGAAGCGAGCCATTGAATTCTACGAGGCTTTCAAGGTTCCCGGAGTGCCGGAATTCAGCGCCTGCATGTTCTTCTCCCGGATGGTCAGCTACTTCTTCCTGTTCTGGCAACCTGCGTTTCTGCTCGAGTTTGGAATGAAGACTCTGAATGAGGCCGCCCTCTACTCTCTGCCTTACATCATCGGAGGGTTCTTGGGAGGCGTGACCATCGGCGTCCTCAGGGACATTTTCCAAAAGAATGCGCTCATCTGCGTCTCGTTCCTGCTCCTCTCCATACCCGCGATTGCCATTCAAGTGTTTCATCAATTCCACGCGGTAAGTGGTAGGAGAAATTCACATGTCAGACTGCTAATATTCATGTAGTTAGATGCAGACGTACTTATAAATGTGTCCTTTCCCAGCCTGGGTCCCTGGCGCGGGTCTGGTGCACATTGACGTTAACCCACTCCACAGACAGAAAGTCATCTCATTGACGGATTTCGTCCACAATTTGCTATAGATCTAAAGTTTTGATGTAGCGACCACATAGAAAATTTCATCCGTTTAGCTTATTTCGTTTTTTAGTTATCGGGTTCACAGACAGACAGACATAATTATGACCAGCGGGTTTGTTCTCACCTCGACATTCCCTATACTAACATAATATGACGAGTTTTGCGCTTCATAGTTTAGTGACAAAACTGAGGATGGATTTTAAGTGTCTTCCTTACCACAGATTTGGACTAAATTTGCTACAGATCTACGATGTTGGAGACAAGAACTATATGAAATTGCATTTGTCTGAGTCGATGAGTTCACATTCTCGCAAATATACAGGCCGACAGACGGTCAATCCTTTGACGCATATTTGATGCAGATCTGCAATTGTGATGATAAATCTATGTGCTTAATTTCGTGAATCATGCATGTGACACCTGACTAAAGTGATTCACTTATAGTATAAAAATTAAATTATTGTTGTTGAGATGATTTGGTCCGCTCCATTTATATTTTGATAAACATTGCTATGAAACTATAACTTTGTAAAAATCAACTATAGGCAATTTTTACGCATTGGCAGTTTCAGTCTTATGTTTGAGCAAAAACCGCTGCGCCACTCGACGGACAGGATGGCAGTTCGTCGAATGGCTCACAATTTCAAATCGGTACAGTAACTCCATTTATGTTCACGTAATAATCAGCTAAGAGTGTAGTAACTGAATATCCTGCAAGTTATTCAGGGTTCCTCAAATCAGAACTTGCAGATTTAATGCAAATTTTTTAACATTTTTATGAATTATTCTTTAAATGAATGAAACATCTCTAACGTACTAATTTATAAAATAATGCCATTTTTTGTTGAATATAAATTTTAAGAATTTAAGTATTCGTTACAAGAAGAACGGATTTTATATTTAATTAATTTTTAATAATACTAATAAATGCTATTCTCGTAAACAGATTTCCTCCAAAATTTGATCTGCAAATCTTGTGAAAAAGCCACGCACCTAACTTCATGCCTGCAGCTCTTTGTGTTTTTGAATTATCGTGTTCCCAGATAGACAGACATAATTCCAAAAATGTGTTTTTAGAACGCTGGGAGGTCTGAAACGTGGAGAGTCATCAAATTCTCGAGTTCGATTTTTTTGACGATTACTATACTTTCTCCTTGGATACCTCGTATACGAGAAAGTAAAAATGACCTTTTCGGGCTCATAGAGGTCTAAAGCGTAAAGATTCATCTAAAACTCGAAGTTAAATTTTTTGACTGCTGCAATAGTTTCTCTCTACGTACAGTAAAATGCATCTGTAAACAGTAAAGAACCGTTTATACGTCCTTCAAGTAAAGCCCGACATAAAGTGTCGTATAAATGAAAAGACGTATCATCGAAATTTTACTAAACCATTTTGCAAATTTAATTCTACTAATGCAAATTCATTTAAAAGAATTAATTTTAAAGTTTTTTAAGATACTATTCTGATACTACAAAGTATGGGAATAGATAATTAAATTTTGAAAATAAACATCTATAATATAAAGCAGAAAATACATGTATCTGTCTGCCCGTCTGTCTGTCGGTCACAAGAACTCCTTCTAAACGGTGTACCGTAGCGACATGAAACTTACAGAGGACATTCTAGAGAACATTTCTAGGTCAACGGTGCTATTTTCAACTTTCAGAGTTAATTAGTTCTTAAGATATTTAATTAAATAACAAAAATTAGCCTAAGTTAAGCCTAATGCTTAAACGGTTTTTGCCAATAACTTCTGAAATATTTATTGCAAGAAAATAATTGTTACGCCATCTTAAAGAGCAGAAAATTAGCTTCATAATGATATTAATTCCATTGGGATAAAGTATTTTCTCTGATTGCTATTAACGTTTAAAACTATATTTTGACGCAATATTTAACAATACTTTTTATTCTTAAAGTATTAAGTTCAGACCAATTTACTGTTTATCAAATTATCCATTCACGTGTTTCATTAACAGAGGCAGAAACGCATGTGCTGCGTGATTAAGGAAATATTGCTTTTATTTGAACATTAACTCAAAGTCAATGTTCTTACTGCCGTTTTTATTTTTAAGCATATACAACTTTTACTATGCACGTGCAATAATCCAATGACGTTAGTTTGATCATAATGAGATTTTTCGCTTTTAATTTTAATCCTAATTAGTGTGTGAGGCCATTGAATGTTTTTTAATTCCCGAACAACGGAAAATGAGGCGGCGAAAAATTGTTTTATTTAGTTTTTCGAAAATACTTAACCAGTTAGTGATTTTTCTTAAATTTCTTATATTGGTTACTTTATAAATACCCATAGAAAGACAAAAATATTTTATTCTGAAAGTCTTACCAAAATGTATTAAAATTAGTCGTATTACAAGAAAGCTAAAGAACAAAAATAAAAAAAAACACGTGAATTGCATTTGATTCAACGAGCTGAGAAACGAAAGAACGAGACTCATAAAGAAAAACTGCTTCTTTAGTTTAAAGAAAATACCTAATGAGTTTGCGATTTAAATTTGTGATAATATTTTGTTTTCAAATGCCTAAAAGAAAGAAACGGGCATTTAATCTTTCACGTCTCGCCGCAATGCGTAAAAAGCAGTCCCGGGCAAGCTGAAGAGCAAAAATAGCATATCCGTGAATTGGACAGAATATATCGAGCTGATGGACGAGCGAATGAAATGGCTGAAGAAACTGAACAGCGACACGTTCTGAGGACAGATAGCGAATAATTACAAGACGAAATAACTTGAGTGCTGAAGAAATCAACAGCGACATTCTGACGACCGATTGCGGGCAAATGCAAGACGAAATAGCATGGCCACTGAAGAGCGGCGTTCTGAGGATAGATTTCGAAGAATTGCAAGATGAAAGAACATGACTGCTGAAGAAACTGTTGAGCGACGTTCTTAGGATAGATTACGAACAATTGCAAGACGAAATAACATGACTGCTGAAGAAACTGTTGAGCGACGTTCTGAGGATAGATTACGAACAATTGTAAGACGAATAACATAACTGCAGAAGAAACTGAAGAGCTGCGTTCTGACGACCAATTACGGGCAATTGCAAGACGAAATACTGAGTCTTCCGAAGTTAGGAACCAGCACCAAGCGTCAGATCGTTTACGGGCTTTAAATTCGAGAGCTACTGAAAGCAATGAGTAGCGAGAGCGAAGGATTCATTGCAATGCACTTGGAAACCAGAATCGAATAGGATTTGATGAACTTTTGATGCTCGACGTAATAGACTCCAGCTAGAAAGAGTGAGACAAGGCTCTCTGAAGGCAAGTAACTGGCTTTATTTGAAGGACGAAGCGCTTCATTTTGATCCTAAGTTAGACTATCCCAATTTTCTACAGATAGACATTGGTGGTATATCGTCGAAGTGCACATTTTGAGGTGTTCTGAAATTTGAAGTCGAGGCATTAGGATTGTGCTGTTCCAATAGAAAGGTTTCTTTACCAGAACTCCCTCAATTACCAGAACCATTGAAGAGTTTGATGGAAGGGAATCATCCAAAATCGAAAGAGATTCTCAGCATAATCCGTAAATGCAATAGCAGTTTTCAGATGACTTCCTTTGGAACCTCATTGTGCATGTTGGACTCTACAGTATTTATGCCAACTTTTCGAATTCGGGGTCAAGTATACCACAAGCCCGAGTCGCTCATGTCGCTTCCCAATGAAGAAGCAAAGTTCCTCCAAAAATACTTCCTTGGAAACGAAAAAGCTGAAGCGAAACGTCGCTGTAAGTTGATTCCTGGCACCACCAAAAGTTTAATCGAATCCTTGCAAAAGATGTTGCATGAAAACAATCAAGTTCAAAAATTTAAAATGGCGATAGAGGATAACCCAACCGAAGACCTACAGATCGTTATTTAAGGCAGATAAGAAACCAATAGAAGGCCCCGAACGTGTCTTTAACACACCGGCGCTAAATGAAGTTGCCATCATCATTGCCGGAAATGACTTTGAAAAACGTGGCATTGTCTTGACAACACCCAGCAACGAATTGAAAAACATTTGCGAGACACACATTACATGTCTTACAGTATCCACTTATGTTTCCACGTGGTGAGGATGGATACGCAATTAATTTCAATCAAGTCGTTGAGCCAGGAACATCAAATCAAATTAACAAGATGGTATCTGCAGTGTCGTTCTACGTCTATCATTTAATGGTGCGATCGACAGAGAACCGTTTGTTGAACTACAGACAACTTTTGCATCAATATTTGGTTGATATGTATGCAAAAATTGAGGCGGAGCGATTATTATTCATCCGACTGAATCAAAAGAAGCTGCGTGTTGATGAATATATTCATTTGAAAGATGCAATTACAAATGATATTGACCCAGATAATCATGGGAAATTGGTCATTTTACCCTCAACGTTTACTGGTTGTCCACGAAATATGCACAAATATGCTCAAGATGCCATCACTTACCTTCATCATGGAGGAAAGCCAGCACTATTCATCACATACAAATTGCAAAGAGATGGCCCAAAATGTGACTAATGGCCAATCAAAAACTGATAGACATGATTTAATTGCAAGGATCTTTCGGCAAAAGTTAATAAAATTCATGAATGTGTTGATAAAAGGTTAAGTTTTTTGGTTCTGTTAAGTATTGGTTATACTACATCGAATGGCAGGAACGTAGACTTCCGCATTCACAAATCTTGATTTGGCTAACGAACACATTAAGACCAAACCAAATTGATGATGAATTTATGCAGAAATTCTCAATCCTATTGAATACAAGAAATTTGTTATGCTAATTTTAATATAAATAAAAGTCATTGTTGGTATGTATGTTTGTATGTATGTATGTTCCACATCTCCTCCTAAACCACAGCACCGTTTAGAACCAAATTTTGCATACTTATTAGTTAAGACAAGAGGAAGATACCTGTCAACTTTTCAAAGTACAAAAGTTAATTAAACAGTTAGTTAATTAGAAATTAACCGTAACCGTTTTTCCACAATAACTTCGGCACAATTTGTTCCACAAAAGATATTTTTATTCCATCTTAAAGTTCAAAAGTTTTCCTTTTCATTGATACCAATTTTATATCTGTTAAATTTTTCCTAAAATTTTTATTAATTTTAAAAAATTTAATAAGAAGATAAAAGAATTTTGAGTATTGTAATTTTCTATACAAAAGTAGTTTTTAACATCAAAAACATCAGACGTGAAAGTATATTAATTCCGAGCAAAGCCGGGCATAACAGCTAGTTTATCATAAAAGTGAGAAAAATCATACCTTTATTGCATATTTTGCGTACTAATTATACATATCTTATACGATTTATGTGCCTGCGTTTAATTGAAAAATATCTTTAACCGTCGTCTGCGAGTGTTAAGTACAGCTTTATGAATCGAATTAAGTTCATTGAATGTTTTTTCAACAATTCTTTAAATAAAAGAAATAAGTTCGAAGTTTTTCAATGGAGTCCGTTGTTTTTTTTTGGAAATTTCTGGTTCTCAAAATCCTCTTAGCCCGGACAATAAAGTTGAATATTCTAACTCAATCTACTAAGTTAACTAAATCTACAATTATGGATGTATGAATTCTCGTGATTACTGAATTATAGATCCCTTGCAGAATATAGTTAATTATAATATTGTTTCCTACTAGAAGAAATTTTTTGTTAGAGGGGAAAAAGCCTATTTTTATCCTGAGCAATGAGGTACCAATAGTGTATTATTACGCGGACGAAGTCGCGGGCATCAACTAGTAATATGGGAAAGTAATGAAGAACCTCCTGTAAGCTTCGCCTCATTCAAACTGAAAAAAAAAAAAAAAAAACAATTTGGGGCAAGAATGTTCGCTTGGAGTTTTTTTTTTTTAAAAGAACCACATTCAATGTCACATAGCTTTCGAAAATAATTGCGAATAAGGAAAAGCACGAAATCACACCCACTGCCTGGAAAATAAACGATTTGGGAAACGTGAGAAACTGCTCAGCGCATTAGAATAGAATATTTAAAAATGACGAGGATAATCATATGTTATTCCTCATCATTTAATTATCATATTTGGGTAGTTAAACTGATGTTATCTAGTATAGGGAAGCTGAAACTCTTTTTAGCTCAGTTTAGCGAAAGTTGAGACTGCGTCCATCCTGGTTTTCAACATCTCAATAGTAATTGTTTTATCTCCATTTTCCCTTTCTCTCCAATAAGAAATTTTCCGTATTTCAATGGAGTGAATTCACGCCTTAATGGAATCATCTAAAATGTAACTAGAACTAGCACATTGTTTCATACCCCCGCGCCTAAAACCATTACGGACACTGAACGGTTAGAAGTAGTTATGAAGACGTCTCTTTTATGAAGGATCTTTAAAAAAGAAAAAAAAGAACATCACGGATAGGCTTGTTACAGTGCCTATGAACACAGAAACAGCAAAATAAAGAAAATGCAAAAACACAAGATTACACTCAATTTAAGAAAGTATGTTAACAACAAAGTTTAGACTGGATACATGGAAAAAGAAATGATTCTAAAATTGAACTGCACGTTGCTTTAAGGTGCCCTGTAAAGTAGCATTCTTTTTTCTTGTGAAAGATGCGTCACGAATTCTAAAATTGTGCACTTGACGTGTATGACGTGGCGTGTGAAGTGACTCTTTCGTATCCATTAAGGCTACTTTCAAGATCCTGCTATGGCCATTTCGGATTCTTTGTTTGACTATGATCCAAAGCAAAAAAAAGACTCAATTTTACAATTGAAAGGTTTTATGATTCTATTTCTAAAGCAATTAATTGGAACCAGCAATTCTTGAATTATTTATATTTACGCTCGTCCGGGATTTCCCTGCTGATGACGCGTCCCGGACGTCAGCGTTTTGTTTTATTAGTTAGTTTTTCTTCTTTTAAAAGTATAATTTTGTGTTTTCATTTGTTAATGTATCTATATCTCTGCACATGTGCGCATGTATGTGTGTAAATAATTGTTTCATTTTAGTCAAGTTTCAGCTTTGGCATACTTTACTACTAAACATATTATATTCATTTATTTTCAGGACAGTCTTGTAGTCAACATCGTTCTGCAACTGATCGTCGGCCTGTTTGTAGAGGCGCCTTACATCTTGCTGAGCACATCCATCTCGGTTGACCTGGGGACCCACAGCATCATGCGGAGGGGCCACAGAGGCCTGGCGACCGTCGCGGCCATCATAGAGGGCACCGGGGCGGTGGGGGCGACGGTGGGGCCCATCATCATCGTAGAGCTGGCGGACAAGCGGAAGTGGGTGAACACCCTAATAGTGATGATCGGGATGGAGGTCCTGGCTGCTCTGTGCCTGGCTCGAATCGCCTACAGGGACTACCAGGCGGCCACGCTGAGGATGTCTTTAGGAGATTACTGGTTCAAGGGCGTGAGAGACAACTTCCAGCACGAATGAAAGGCCTTCTCTATCCTCTGCGAAGGGAATTCGAAATGCACAGCGAGTGAAAGGAGACATTGAGCATAAGAAGTGGAACAGTTTTGAAATATTTATAATTCGAAATTGAGAAGGAGGTTATAATAAACTAGATTTTTATTTATTCAATGTTTCTTAGATCTTTGGACTGTCTCGTTTACTCCTTCAATAGGTTGACATAGAAGCGAAAGGTAAAACGTTGAAAGCTTTTGTCGAGGATGAATTGCCATATTCATAATGAAGTATGAAAATATAATCAATCAATTATATAATCAATCGGTATCATCCATGTGTATGCTTGGAAAGAATACTCGACAAAAATTATTTTACTATATATATAGTTAAATATTTCAATTAATCAAAACATGTGTTATATTTTCAATATATACAAATATTAATCTAATAATTAAAATTAAAATCAAATTACCTTATCAATAATCATACAAATGAAATGCAAAATATAGTTTGATTAAAGACTAGTACACTACGAAAAAAGACAACCTCGAATTGGAATTCCAACAATCAAATGCCTATCAGCCTTGGGAAGTGATATGTGTCGCATTAAATCTGGATTTTGTGGCGCCAACCCACTGCGAAAGCCAGTTGTTGGAAAAACGAAAAAAATAGGGGAATAAATCCCCAAAATCTTTGAAGATTAGAAACGAGAAAGTACATAACTTATAACATACCAATTCAATATATATATACAAAGAATAAAAAACAATCACAAAGATTAAAGACATTCAAATACAAACAGAGCGATAAACATCACAAATTAATACTTGAATCGAAGAAAAACTTATTCAAATAAAAGAAACAGTTACACTACGGTAAACATAAATTTTAAAACTAAATCAGATAAGGAATAACCTTCATTGACCAAGTGAACGCGCAATGCAGTAGGTCATTCATATTAAGAGTGACTATTCAGTTTTAAGAGTGATTCTTTTCTTTGGTAGTAGTTCCAGTTTTTAGCATAGATATTTTACAGATACCATATTAAAAAATTCGTCGCTTTAAAAATATTAGCTGCAATTATTTAAATAGCATAATAGCCAGCATCTTTTCGAAAATCACATCAGAGTTGGGCTTTAATTCAACAAAACTTTAGAATACTTGTCGCTGATTAGGATTCCTTTTAGCTGAAGTTTATAAAAGTAATAGTATTTTGATGAAATGTATTGAAACCATAGTTAGTCCTTATTTGAATGTATCATAATAATACCACTATTTTTTGATAGAAATATATTGTAAAAATTTAATTATAATGTTGAACAAAAACATCTCATTTTAGAAAGTAGTCTTTTTAATAAATGGTGTTCTTAAAATTAAAACTTTAAGAGCGGCAAAATTTTAAAGCTAAACAATGTAATATCTCTCTTGAAATGTTGAAGAGCGTAAGCCATAGAGAAGGGGAATCAGAGGTCTCAATCCGCAATTTGATCAGCGCCCCCACTCGCCAACAAAGAGAACTAGGGCCACTTTCGATACCCGCACCGTTTCAAACGGAATACCAAGGTCGCCGCCATGTTTGTTGTGTTCGATGCCGATCTTCATAAGAACAGGTAAGTTTAATACATGTTTCTTAACTTATATCACAGTAGATTTAAGTTAATCAAAAATTTGTAACATTTAGTTTAACTTTTATAAATAAAATAACGAAGTTTAGTTTTTTTCACTCTGAGGTATTCTGGTTAATTCCTTTGTTGGTCACAGACGGCGTACTGTCTATGTGAAATGCAATGTTAAAAAGTTGCCATTAGGGTCTATGGGAGTGAAACCTTTGATTCTTCTTCTCTGTAGCGTAAGCTTCGATCTGATGGTTTTACATACGATCGTAGCGCTACTGGTTGGGCAGAATGGCAGACCAATTAATAAAAACTTTCATTCTTGTGAATGAAAACCTAAAATTTTGATTTCTGCTGTGTAAATGCTGTAAATTTTAAAATACTTGCTGTATAGGAGTGTAATGCCATTGCACTCATTATTCATTCTCCTGCAGGAATTTTTTTGTCCTTCAATTTATAGAATTTTTTTTCTTTGACCCAGGAATCGAAATATTCCAAATCATAAGTCATTGGGTTGTTCGAGAAGTATCCACAGTTTTTCAATAACTCGCTCTCATCGCTGTAAGAACGCTGAAATATTGTTATCAACCTGTTAAATTATGTATTTCCTGATTGATGGTGCTTTCGATAATATTTTTTTACCTTGACCATCAACATTGCTTTAATTCTATTTGTTTGGTGACAGAGTAAGCATCCCAGATAGCACGTACATTTGCAGCAAGTTTGATTTTTACTTGATATTATCTTGTCATGGCAAATTTGACTTGACGATGCTGTAGCGAAACTGCTGCAAAGTAACGAGGCAGAATCGCCACCCTCGCTTGCAAAACAAGTTTGCTGTGAAGATGTCATGGCAAATTTCGCACCACGATTGCAAAACAAGTTTGCTGCAAAGATGATAGCACACTTAGAGATAATCTTTATCTCTGTTTTAAAAAACATCCGATTTTTAATAGCATCTCCTAGACCGTCCTTCTTTTTTTATCAATTCAATAAATCAATGATAATTTGTGAAAAAACTAACTTTCTTATAAAAAAAAATTTTGAAACATTTTCCATCTTTTTACTAAATATAGAACTCGCACTTTAAAGAAAACTATATTGCCTTTTTCTTAATGTTGAAATTTTAACGTTTATAAACAAAATTAAACCTGAAAAACAGTCAATGTTTGTTGAAAAATAATAACTTACATTTTGTCCCATTTTAAAAGTAATTACTTTTGAACTCTAATTTCATAATTTATTGTACTAGCAAAACGTAGTTATTAGCGAAAATCGCTCTCTCTTTGACTTCAAATCATATTCTCAACTCAAAATTTAAAAAATTAATGAAATCAAGAAAACAGTTTAAAATAAATCGTATAGATGAAGATGCATTAGCGCAATCTATCTTCTCCTCTCAGAGTCTAGCTGCCCGAGTGGTTAGAGCGTCAGGTTTAGAAAGCGGTAGACCGCGGGTTCTAATTCGACGTTGCATTCGTACTCTTTTTTGCTATAGTTTGCAATGAGTTTGACGTGACAAACTTGTGGCAAATTTGACGCGTGGATCTCGTTTGCGTTAACGTTCTGCAAACTTGTTTCAAGCTTGCACTCTTGCCGTGTCAAATTTGTTGCAAGCTTGCAGATTTGCAGAGCAAGATTGCTGCAAACTAAAATTACTATCTGGTATGGAGATAGCAAAAGTGCATGTCCGTCATTTAATGCTTTTTTTACTCCCGCAAAGGAAAGAATGCTTTTCATGCCGTGAAAAAGATATGTGCTGTTTACGGAGACAATGCTGTAAATGAACGAACAGTGCAAAAATGGTTTGTGAAATTCAGACGGAGCAAATTGCACGTTTAAGTCCAGCAACGTTCCAATAAGCCATCCGCATTTGATGACGACCAAATCAGGCGCCGATACTAAATAATCGATGTATTACGACTCGTAAAATAGCAAGGAGACGCAAAGAATCGAATTCGACCATTTATAGACATTTGATGTAAATTGGCTCCGGTAGTCGCTTTGGGTACTCCACAGAATTAAAAAAAACCCACTTTAAATGCACCGTATTTCCACGCGCGATTTATTGCTCAAACACAACGAAAACTATTCATTTTTGTAACGGATGATAACGGGCGAGGAGAAATAGATCGCCTACAGTAATGCTACGCAAAAATAGTCATGGTGTTAATTGGAGTGAGTCACCATCAGCCCCGCGAGAGGCCAATGCAGAAAGTTATGTTACATTGCTGGTGAGAATGGAAGGGCATTGTCAATTACTAGTCGCTGTCGCCTAACCAAACAAATAATTTGGTTAAGTATAGTAGCCAGATGGGCAATTTGAAGCAAGTCATTGACCAGAAGCACCTAGAATCGATCAATAGCAAAAGTATGATCTTTCACCAGAACAACTCTAAAGCACATAGGACGTTGTCCCCCTCAGGTTAAAGCTTTATTTGGATGTCTTACCCATGTAGACCTGGCACTTTCGGATTACCATCTATTCCGATTTTTTCAGAATTCGTTAAAGGTAAAACTCTGCAGGACTGCAAACAGCATCTTATGCTGTTTTTTCAGCAATAAGCCAGGGATTCCCTATGAGACTGGAAGAATGAAACTTCACAGAAGATACAAATTACTATTCAATAAAATGGGGTATGTATTATTGAAAAAACTTAATTGTTAGTACAAAGAAATTCTGTTCAATTTACCCTCAAAATGGCAGAGACTTCCCGAGCAACTTTCCTTTCAAAACTGCATGAAAAGTTATGATCGGATACCGAATTTCATTATTCGAGCTCAATAACTTTTGAAATTATAAGCAAATAAAATTTGGGTCTTCAACGGCTAAAGTAAAATTTCGAATTTTTATTGATATCTTGAAAAATAATATAGTTTTTGACCTAGAATTTTTTTGTTGTAATAGTTTGAAGTATTCTACACTTATACTTTTGATTTAAAAATAATTTTGAGCACATGAAATATTTTACGATATTTGATATTCAAGAATTTTTGAATAGCAACACATAACTTTAACAGAAATTGATGCAGATGGCTATTTCATAAGCCCATGAAAAATTTCAGCTTATCTATACGAATAGTTTTGAAGTTACATTACATTTTCTATCTTCGCTGTAATTCGATGCACTTAAGAGGCGGCATATATTTCTAAACCGTTTTCATTATTAAATATAATCATTATACCACTTTATTTTATAAATTTAAATATTTATCTATTTATATATATATAAATTAACTTTCATAAATTAAAGCGTACACCATATTATCATATTTATTTTTGACTCATCCATCAAGTTCTACCGATTGCAAAATATGGATCAATACTTTGAAAATAACATTTAAAGTGCGAAATAATTTAAAATGCTACTACCGACATTTAAACGCAAGCAGAGAACTTTAGTAAGTAAATGTGGAGACGACCCCCTTTTATGTCGAAAACACAAAATGTGAAATATCTTCCAATCTATTAATGATATATTAACCAAAATTAATATCCTGGGGTATTTTGTCATGAGAAATATATTTATGGCATCAAAAAAGGGTGTTTCCATTCAAATTTTGAAGTTAGTGCAATTTTAAATATGTAGACGACCCCTTATGAAATTTTCAACCTTAGAATCGTTCAGTTTACGTTATTTGCTGTAAAACGGTGTCTTTAGTTTTAAGAAGCAATGAACAGCGGCGGAATAATGCCGGGGGGTTCCCTCCCCCCCCCCCCCGCGACTGCACCTACTGTTATCAAGAACGTTTGGTTGCTTAAGAAAAACCAGTCTTGATGACACAATATAACTGAAGTCTTGAAATGGAAGTACAGCAGAAAGTACAAGAGAGAATACTCCCAATTTTGTAACTTTAAAAATTATGTCGGAAAAGAGTAAAATGTCTGCATCAATTTCAGTTTTAATGCGTGCAACTTTATTAAGATGAGAATGCATTTCTTGTCCTAAGTTTAAAACTGAACAATTGCAGGGAGTAGCTTGTCACTTGATGACAGAAACCCCTAAAGTAGTTTTAATTTATAAGGCTTCTTGACTAGATTCATCAGCTTTAAGAAAAGGAACTAAATGAGCTTGATTGATTGCCTAGATTAAACTTATCAACAGCAGTTTTGTTTCTTAGTTGAGTTCCAGAGGGATTTCTGAAAACTTTCTACAATAGTTACAACTTTATACAATAGTAAGGGCAAAACTATTAATTGACTCGCACTTCTCTTAGAAACAGAGATAGTGTGGATCTAATGCTAATGCTTGAAACTAATTACATATATGGCGATGATTGCTGAAACAGCTGCATGTTTTTCTTATCATATAAAAAAAGTTTTGAAAAGTAATTATTATCGTAGAAATTAATGACTCCATGTCAAAAACTTGACAGACAAGGAAATATACTTAATAAAAACAGTTTTTAAAAGCGCAATTTTAATTGTGCACATAAAAGTACAATTCTTTCTTTCTTTGTTTTTTACTTTTCAGTGTTTAATTCATAATATATTATTATAAAAATTATGTAATGTTGTAATAATTGTTTTTCAAATTTGCTAGTAGGTACCCTCGCAAAGAACCAAAATTTTATTAGATTATATAATTAACTGATAATAAATTTCTAAAAATATTTAATTGGTGTGTTGTTATCGAAAATACACAAGTGTACGACTTTTCAAAATTCTAGCACATATGGAAGTGAAACAATACAAAATTCCATCTTTACTGAGAGGAAACAAATCAAATTAAGTGCATAAAATTATACAACATGCAAGGTAGTTCTAATTAAAATGACCTATTATGTAAAGCGCGTTCTGGTGGACTTATTTCGTTGAAAATTAATAAATATGTCGCAAAGGACTTGGGAGTATCTGCTATATGAAAACATAGTTGAAATTTCGATCACCAGAGGGTGCTTTTCGTGGAAATTACAGCCTGTATTCAACGGCGGAAGATTATTCACTCTGCCTTTAGCTGTGCTGTGATGACACATTCTTTCCCCCCCTTCTCCAGGACGCCCAATGAATTTCATGTATTGAATTAGCGCGGCGCATTTGAAGTGTATTTCGCCACTATGAATCCACTCAAATGTAAATTTTCAATTGTTTTATACTAAATAATTAATCGACTTTAAAATTTCTCTTTAAATTAAAGCAACTGAAAACGAAAATCAGTATAGAAAATACACAAAGAGAATTTCAACTACCCGATTGGAAAAAAAAGAGGAGGTAATTAAATGAGAACGATGTATTTGAATAATGTGACAGCACCTCTCGTTAAACATTAACGGAACTGAATTAAATCAACGGACCTCGAAGTGAGAAGACAGAAGTTAAATCGAATATCAATTATCTTTCGTTAGAACGAGAAGCGTAATTTGTGTCCGTTAACATTCCTCGACTAATTATGTCGAAATAGGGCAACAATTAAGTATGCAATCGAAATCACTTTAAATGAGATTGAAAATTTAATTTAGGCTGTATTTCAAGTATCAGATTTGGGGAAGCGATTTGTTCCCCAACATCAATAAAAAGTAAGAACGATATTGTTTGAAAAAAGGAAAAAGTAATTGTATGTTAATTTTATCGGAGAGAAATATGGCAATTTAAAAGTGTATTCCTATTATTTAAGAGTACGCATTTTTGCTTCATGAATCACGCATGGAGCCGACAACATTTCAGTTTTTTCAATATTTCAGAAAAGCTTTGATTGATGATTGTAAGCATAAGGAAATCGAATTGAAAATTTTTGAAGATGCTTTTGTGTTAAGGCTTAATATGTCAAGGTTTTTGTTTTTTAGTTTAATAAACGTTTTGGGAAGCAATCACACATTTGTCAGAAAAATATTAAAGAAATCTCATACCTTTACGGCATCTGTGGTATCTATTATTTACTGTAAAGCTCAGATTAGTTGGCTTCTACATGTGATTATTCAATTCATACGAATTTTATTTTCTAGTATTTTGAAATGAGGAATTCCGATCTTCTATTCTAATATATTCAGAAATGTCTTGTTTGATCAACCAGAACGATGGAATAATTATGATTTGTTTTGTGAATGTTAAAATTTTACAGAGGCATTTCACACATTTTTTAGGCAATTTGTTTTTCGGTGTAAGGAGAAACTGCTTTCGTGGAAAATTTTATTTTCACAACAATTTCATTTCTTAAAGTGTAAGTTATCGTCTGTTACCTAAAAGTTTTATTTACATGCAAAATAGCGCTTTTAACCCTTTGCGGACAGGTGCGGCGTAGAATGTGCGCCACATTTCGACGAGTTCGAGATTGAGGTGTAGGAAGTTCAGTTAGCGAAGATGATAGCGGCTAACAAATGTGTATTTATCCATCCATACAAACCCCTAATCTTATCACACTATAAAAATTAAGTTTTATGTAATTAAATCAGCACAGAGCTGGAAAAATGGGATGGCGTATAAAGTGCGCCAACTTGATCCGAGTGTTCTAAAAAGTTACCTGTCCGCAAAGGGTTAAAGAAGGGAAGGGTGGAAAGCTATGTTTTTGCTTCTTCTGAAAAGAGTTAGCCTTATTCAGTTATTCAAAGACGCTGTGAAAACCATGGGTTTTCGATATCTAAAGCCATGATAGATAATATTATTAATAAGAGAGGGAAAAATCTTCGAAGTATGACTAAAAGTGGAAAATTTGTGTGAGTATGAATCAAAGGAAAAAACACAGCTCTTCGAATATCTTAAAGCTGAGATCTTTAATGTTAAAAGAAAATACTCCAACTCAAAGGTTTATTCCAAATTCATTAAATTGCTCTATATCAACTGTAAACAAAATTATCGACACTGATGTGAATCTTAAAAACGCCAAAAAATACAGTGTTCATCTTCACGTCATATCGGTGAACGCGGAACACGCTGAAGAATTCTTTATGAAAAGCAATTATCAAGAGAATAAAGGCAAAATTTTGTAACAATAGATGAAGCTTGGGTCTATTTAAATGACTGCAAGGAAAAAAAATCCCTTTTCGGCAAGCTTGAAGGCAAAGGTAGATTCCTTTACGTTAATGTTACGAAAGTCATGAAATATTACATATTGATCAATACAGACATAGCCAATGACTTTAATTGCTTCTACACATTGCAATATTTACGCTATGATTCTGTTTTCACATGACATTTAATTTTTTTACTATATCAAAGTTTCATCGTTCCATTTTTCATTCCAAAAAGTTATGAAAGATTTTTCGGTCAGTACATTGGTCAATTTTTTTTATATCTCAACACATAATCATTCAACAGGTAGGGGTCATAAAAGAAATAAACAACTCAGCAGTGCAAATATCTCCTAGATAACATTAAGCCAGCCGATCTGAAACTATAGCAAGAAATTGACACTTGACACGGATGAAGAACTACTCTAGATTTAAAAATCAGTTTATTTAATCTAGGTTAGCATATAATTGTGCGAACTTTGCTTTGTCCTATGCTAAAATCACATGACATTAAACATTTAAACATTACTAGAATGGGCTCATTTAGAGAACCCCCTGGTTACAGAGATAATAGTCATTAAATTCTTAACACAGAAGAAAATAAAAATTATTAAACATTGTGGGTTCCAAATTTAATACGTGTGTTTAAAGCATAGGATATTGTTCGCTCCAACTACTAGTTTGGCTCCTTTTCTAATTTATAGCAACCTTTTGACGCCGCCATCTTGTATCTCTGTCAGAGTTAGAAGTTGTTTGGTTTTCATGTCTGCAAGTGGTATGAGCATCAGAGCTCGCCTATGTATTTCACATCATGTTTTTATTAGATATTGAAACGCATATCTACTCTACCACATGAGTAACACATTGGATTATACATATTCAAGATTGTTTTAGTATTTCACAACGCATTCACTTCATGTGTGACATCGCAGTTACCATGTTCAATTTTATTACTATTGTTCGCAACTGGCTCTTGCATGAATATATTCAACTTATGCCAACAGGCAGCAGCCATTGAATTTATATCTGTATATATTGGAACAACCTGTATATATGTAAATAAATCATATATTATAAATAATCAATACAGTCCGCTCAATACGACGAATAAACGCAAACAGATATCAATGCAGCCATTTTGACCAGTAAATTAAATCTCCATCAACAGTTAAAAGCAAATACTCTGGCAGCAAACCCCAAAACAATTTTAAAGTTAATTAGATGTTTTTCTATATAAAAAAGGATAAAGAGAACTCTTATATATCTTTTATGGCTATTTTATATTAAATTTATTAAACAATTATTGGTGCAGCCATGTTTAGTTAAATATCAAATTAAAGTAATCTGGCAAATTAACTAATTATCAAATTAACTATTAAAATTAACTGTTTGATGAATTAAAATTAACTATTTACTTAAATAAAATTAAATATTTAATTAATTTTGACGACATCTTCACTAAAACCTATTTTATGGCTTAAAGTATATGCCAGCAATCTTAATCTTGTATTTATCTAATAATTATCTTAATTTAAATAAAAATTATTGCGTCTATGTATGTATGTATGCACTGGACTGATTTCAACCAGAATTAGCACACTTTTTATTAAAGACAAGAGAAAGTTCCTCTTCAAATTTTCAAAGCCCAAAAGTTACTTAAAATTTTAGCTAATTAAAAATTAAGCAAGTCGTTTTTCCGCGATATCTTTGGAAAACATTATCTCACGAAACTATTTTTACACCTTCAGTGACAAAAATTTAATTTCCATACAATTTGTTTCTCTCATTTTAATATTTTTAAAAATTAATTTTATACAGAATTCGCAACAATATTCTTTATTGTTCAAGAACAAGCATAATACTAATATATATATAGTTGCCAGAATACATTCACAGAATTCTGGACGAATGCTGAAAGAAAATTTTAAGAATAGACGATTAACAATTTATATCAGGACCAACTAATGATTTATTTATTTTCATTCTTTAAATTGATGAATAATTAACTAGTTAATTTAATTGTTTCAACATATTCATTGAAACCTTTCTTTTACTTTAGTAATTGTTAACAAAATTTGAAGTAGCTATATAACAACTAATAATTAATGGAGAAAACGGCTGTTTTTAAAAATCGTTTGTTTCAATTGATATTCCCATTTTAATTAAAAACGTTTCAGATAAGAAAAAAAATTGTGTAATATAATTTTTATACAATAGTAGTTTTTACATTAGAAATATTAGACATAAAAGCATTTTAATCCGGAGCAAAGCCAGGTATATCAGCTTGTTTACCGTATAAAAAGTGGGAGTGAATGCGGCTGATGGGAGCTCATAACTTCTAAGTAATTCTTGCTGTCAAAAAACTTTCAATATAAAAGTAGTTTGTTATGATAAGGTGATAATTCCCCTAATTGAAAGTTTCTTTCTATCTTCAATCTTAGCAGAGTAATGGGGAAATGATAAATTGGGGAGGGGGATTGAATAGCGCTTTTCAGCTCATAACTTCTAAGCAATTTTAGTTGACAAAAACTTTTAATGTAAAAGTTGTTCGTTAAATTCGCCTAATTGAATTTTTTTTCTATCTTTAGTCGTAACAGAGAAATGGGGAAATGATAAAATGGGGGGGGGGAGAATGAAAATGGCATTTTAGCTCATAATTTCTAAAAAATTGTAGCTATCAAAAAAGTTTCAATACAAAAGTTGTTTATTATGAAGAGGCAATAATTCGAATATTTTTAGTTTTCATTCTATCTTCAACCGTACAGGAATTATGGGAAAATGAAATTTTCAGTCCCCCACCATTTCCACTCCCTTTTAGCTGGTTAGCCCATCTACAAACTCGGCCGATATTTTCACCGACCTTACAACAAATCCCTCGCCGGTTAAAATCTAATCAAAATTACTCTGTTTATCGTGTTCACAAGTTAACATGGGCAAAAGCGTTATATGTATACGTCTAATACATATAACGCTAATACGGAAAAGAACATTTCGCCCTCTATTCTCATAAGGGGTAACATGCATAGGTTAAAACGTACTTTAAGTTAGGGGGAAAGGAGGGGAAGGGTGGGAAAATCACTTTTCAGCTCATAACTTCTAAGCAATTGTAGCTATCGAAAAAGTTTAAATGCAAAAATTGTTCGTTATGATAAGGCAATAATTCGCCTAATTTGAATTTTCTTTTCATTTTGATTTGTAAAGGATTTATAGCGAAATGAAACTTTCCACCCCTTCCTCCCACCATTTCCACCCCCTTTGAGCTGGATAGCCCATCTACGAACTCGACCGATATTTTTACTATCCTTAAAACATATCCCAGGCTGGTTAAAATTAAATCAAAATTACTCCATTTATCGTGTTCACAAGATAACATGGGAAAAAGCGTTATATATATATAAACTTTTTAACGAAGGGTGGCTTTGGGTTCTAGGGGTCATGATCGATGAAGATCTGCAGAAATTTTCCGAAAGTAGTGTTATGAGAACCATTGCAATAGGTAGACTTCCTATAAGGAATCTACCTAAAATGAATTTATTTTCGTTAACAGGAGGAAAAAAATCTTAAAACATAGTTCAAAGAATCATAAGAAAGTCTTTCTAAGAGATTTATGATTGATGTTGTTTTTTCCTATAATGTTATAATAAAAATAAAGAGAGTGTGTGTGTGTGTGGGGGGGGGAATGTTAAGAGCAACTCCACATACTATCAGAAACATATTTCCCCCCAATCTTCAGGTATGAAATACCATCTCTTTACCCACCATGCCATCAATCAGTAGAATTGCAACAAGACAGAACGAACAGCCACACATCATAATACACTATTAATTTTCTGGAAAAAATAGAACAAGAAATGGGTATTAAGACTATAGCTTTCATTTATATTCCTGCTCAATCTCCTGATGTATCAATCATGAAGTTTTGAGCTTCTGTTCATTTAAAAAGCGCATTATTTAAACGTAGACCTTTGTAGTCTTCGGAAAGCGCTGTTCAAGAAGAAATGAGACAAAATACCTCTTCCTATACTACAAAAGGCATTATTGACACGGAAGTTACGATGTAAAAAGATTGTTAAGAATAACGATTATCAGATTGAACATTTAAAACACTAATAAAAATTGTAAAATATTTATGTAAATATCACAAAAATCGTCTAAAGATGTGTGAACCTGAACAGCCTCTGTATTATTATCTTCATTCATAAATTATTCACATTACATTTTCTAAATCCAATTCTGATGATACGTTGTCATCAAGCCTGGACCCACTGTGCATATCTCATAAACTAAAACAGAATTTAAATTAAATAAGTATTACAGTATTTAGAGGTTTTTGTTCCTTATGCTTGTTAAATTTAACTTCTGAATTAAAGCTAACTTTTTTCCTTTGTACAACATTTTTTTACTTGACCTCCGTCGGGAGCATCTAATCTGTGAGATGAAGCACCATATTTTGCAAATAATTCCTTCTGGAAAACGGAATTAAATGATATCATCCAATACAATGATACGTTATCATCAAGCCTGTGCCCACTGTGTTCATCTCATAAAATAAAACAGATTTTTTTTTATAATTTTTTTCTTTGCACGACATTTTTTTACTTAATGTCTTAGTAATCAAAATCGAAAATCAGCCCAATCCCTGTTAAATTCGGATAAAATCAAGTTGTACTGCATATTGTTGTCACGATGCAAAAATAGGCAACATGCTGGGTGGATATGCAATTAAAGAAATCGTATCATATAAACCACGTTCTGATATGCATATTTCGTTCAAACTTGTTATATACGTTATATGTACCATGCGGAAAAGAAATATTCAATAAGAAAAATAATAGTTCACATTTCGGCCATCAGAAGACGCCTTTCATGAAAATTAGTGCATGCATTCAATGCTGGAAGATGAGTCTTCACCACTCAGAGAACAGCTTCCTATTATGGCTTTTTTTTCTCCTTTAGGGCGTGTAATGAATTTCAAAATTAATTGGCGCTGCATATTTCATGTGAATCTCATCAGCATGAATCGATTGAAATGCCAGACATTTTTTAATTATGCTTTTGCGATAAATAAACAATCAGCTTTGAAATTCTTCATTCAGTGAGATCAAATAGCACGTGAAACTTAAAACAAGAATCATTATCTAGAAAATGAGAAGAGAAAACTCGAAGTACCCAATGAGAAAAAAAAAGAACAATCCCTGATTTAATCAAACAAAGTAATTGAAAAATGTGACAGAACTTTTTGCAACACATTGACATACCTGAATTAATTCGACGAACCTTGAAGTGAAAAGACAGGAGTTAAATCAAAGATCAATTATCTTTAGTTCGAAAGTGAAGCATAATTTGCGCCCGTCAACATTCTTACACTAATTATGCCGAAGTAGGACGGCAATTAAGTATGCCATCAAAATCACTTTAATTGAGATTGAGATGTAATTTAGGTAAATTTAATTTAATGGGAACTTTTTAGTCCTCCAACAGCAATCTTTATATATAAAAGGCAAATACCATGACTAACTCATCACGAAATCTCCTAAACCACTGGGACTAGAAACTTGAAATTTGGCAGGCGGTTGCATCTTGGGGAGTAGGTGCTCACTGAGAAAGGGTTTTTCGAAAATTTGATTAGAATTTAAATTATTTAAAAATTACTTTAAATTTTAACGTTTTTACGGAATAACATCAGATCCTATTATTGCAAAAACTATTTTTACACCATCTTAAAGATATAAACTTTTCAATGACACCGATCTTATTTCCATGCGACAATTTGTTCAATTTTAATTAATGCTTCAAAATGCTTTCAAACGTGAATTGTAACAATGATTTTATTGTTGTAAATAAAATTCAAACCATCTCATTATTTCAGCAAATGTTAGTCATGCGCTTTTGCAATTGTTACGGTTGTGATAGTTTAAATTGTTTTCTCGGAAAATTAAGTCCAAAGCAGAATTTTCACTTTAGTATTCATTGCATTTCTGAAATATAGGGTCCCCACTTATATCCGTTACACCCTCCTTAACTTCTAAACGGTGACAGCTCAGGCCATAAAGTTGGTGTCTAGGTATAGTAAAAAGGCTATGCGCTACTCGATGAGACGACTTACAACGCCGTCCATCGGCAAATTTTGGAATTAGCGGTCCTATCTCGTAAACAGTGAAAGATAAGAGAAAAACGTCAATTAGAAAGTTGCAGAGCACTCTCGATTTAGTACGAAAATATACTTTGCGCACATCAATACTCAAAACAGAATGCAAAAAATGAACAATTGTTTGATTGTGATTTTCAACACTATGGCGTCTTGAAACGTGAGCAAAGCGAGAAATCCAGTCCAGAGTGCAATTGTGTATAGTGGCCAACGGAGAGCATTTTGAGCAATATAAATAAATGATCCAGAAGACAGGGACGTGTCTCAGTTTCTTTCTTCCACTCTTTATGACATGACAATTTTCGAAGCCGTGACCAAACAAATGTTCATTTTGTGTTTTTCACAAATGTTCCGATAGATGGCGTTGTAAGTTGTCTCATCGAGTAGCGCATAGCCTTTTTACTGTACCTAGACACCAACTTTATGGTCTAAGCTGTCACCGTTTAGAAGTTGGGGGGTGTAACGGATATAAGTGGGGATTTATAGCACCTGCTTCAAAGTAATATTTTTACAAAGCGTGGCAACAGATATTTTATATCAGGTTTGTTTGTTTTTATTGTGTGTGAGGTAGACTGAAATGATTTTCGTCCTTTCTTCAAGCATTTAATCTCGTGCTTTCCTGCCATTTTAAAATTATGAGGCATGAAAACGCTTTCAAATTTTTGTATATTGCATTATAGGTAATTTTTTATTAAAATTTTGGTTAAGCTTAATAGTACAGTACTGCCGCCAATTTCCTCAAGTGAGAACTCATCAAATTTGATATTAGAAACTAGAAATTACATTCTGAAACTAGGAATTACAAAAAGGCAATAGTGTTCGGGAAAACTAATTAATTTTTAAATTTTATTGTCTACCTATTATACTCCCGGGTCTTTTTGATATCTATGAATTTTTTGTGGCCTCACTTTTTGTACCCACTGGTTCACACGGGTCTCCAGCATGTTCGGCTTTCGCGACCCTATTCATCCTTGATCATTCTGCCGATGAGTGATAGATGAATTGAGCGAAAGTTATTTGAAACTCAGTTCGTAAGTTTCGTTAGCTGCGATGCATCATACAGAATTGTATCGCTAGCATTTTAAAATTTACGTCTTTAAATATTTTACTATCTGTCAAGTACAATAAAATATTCAGTTTTTTGTTCATCTCTCCTGAGTTATCGCGGCTGAAACTGCGACGGGTAATGCTCTAATTATTTATAATATACAAAAATAAAAACTAATTTAAACGGGCGAACCAGCTGGTCGTCGAAGGCGGCTAGTAAATAATAAAACTGTTATTGTTTTAAAAGAGGAAAGTATAATTATTTGAAATTTTCGTCAGAAAGCAATATGGTAATTTTGAAATTCCTATAATTTAAGCGTAATTAATCATTTGACTCGTTATGAAATATGATACCTTGTTTTTAAGTAATGCATTTATTTAAGTTTCATTTCTGTTCCGATTGGATTCTCGTCGTTTTCCCTTAGAGTTAGACTTGACACTGAGTTCGGGAAGAACCTTTTAATTCAGCATTTGACCTTTTTAGTATGTAATGTATAGAAATGGAAAGAATTGCATTCGTAAGAAATTTCATCATCGAGATTGGATGAATTTTCATTTTCCGGATCTCCACGAATTCGAAACAAACCATTTTCGGAATTATGTCTGCCTGTGAGCGCGGTAATTCAGAAAGGCGGTGAAAGAAGGATAAAATTTGATATGAAGCTTTTATACCAAGATTGCAGATACGCATGAATTCGGGCGAAATTCGCCAACGAAAAGTCTGTTGTTAGATATGTAGTCTGCTATTTGAAACGCAACAAGCTAGAGGGATGGCCATTGGCATTTGGTCTTATTACCAGAAATGTAAATGTGTGTCGAATTTGGTGTCTAATCCTAATTTCGGTTGTCCATCTGCAGGCACTTTTATTCTTGTGTACGTGAAAACGTTGACTCGAAAACGAAACAAACTATACGCATGAATTCTAGCATGTGACTTTTCCACTGAAAATGCAGATCAGTGACAAATTTAGAACGAATCGATCAAAGGGTCGTTTCTCTTCAATGTACTACGAAGCTACACACAGCCCGCTGATGTGGTGTGGAAGTTTGAAGAGGGAGGTGCCAGCTCAGGTGTCGTCCTCGTCATCTGACCGCGGTTCAAAATTACGAGGTCCGTCTCTAAATAGCGTTCGAGTTGCTTCGAAACGGCACGTTAATACAGCTAAACTAAAGCAAACGAAGCTAAACACAAAACGCATCAATATTGAAAGAATACGGAAAACTCGAAGGCAGAACATTCCAGCTGGTTTATTTAGTATTTATTTGAACTTTCATTCCTGTTTATTTGGAGTGCATGAACGTCTCAAGGCAGTGTTCTCATTTTATTCTGCTCTAACCAGTGGCGGTTCTCCCATAAGAGCTGCAGAGCTGCAGTCCTCCCCTGAAATTATTTTAAAAGATTGTATTTTCGTTTTTATTCTAATTGGCTTACTTTTCCACTTTGAGAATTCAGCGATCAATGAAAATGGCAAAAAAGTAATGAAAACTGTAAAAAGAAGACGGAAAATCAAACAAGAATTGAGAGAGAGACGGACCAGAGCTGCATCAAGTTTTGCCCCTCCTACGGATCCGATATTAACGGAAAGAGCATCGCGAAGCGGGAGAAAAGCAACCCCGTCTTCGCTTGAAGTTGTATTCATTTGAGCTGCATTTTTTTCAGCTCTCATTTGGCGCGTCTTCTTCATTTGGTTCTTTTTCGCTTTTTCTCAATAGTTCAGTCGTTTTTCTAAATCCAATTCTGGAGGAGTTGTAATTTTTGCTTCTTTATGTTTTTTCGGGTGCTGATTACGATTCTGAGGTTTGCCACCAATAATTTTTGTTGTTATATAGCCAAAATATATATATAAAAAAATTCTCCATTTTTTGCTTATAACTCAAAAACTATCAATTTTCAGTATATCGTCATTCCATACCAAAATAATGAGCACAAAATTTCCTACAACTTAGGTCTACACAGCTGTTGCAGCACTGCTTCTTTCTGAGCTGAAGAGCCGCCACTGGCGCTAACTTATGATTTTCCTCAACATTAATGCTCGCCTCTTTGCTGCTGCTCTGGAACAAGGCAGCGCAGAAAACTTGTTTAAACAATGCTACAAAAGTTTTTAAATACTCCAGGAGAATGGTTAGATCTCTGGAGGATTGTAGTGAACACTGATAAAAAATAAGACTATTTTATTCAGAAAAAGTCACTGTAGATTAATATCGAGCTTCCTACCTTGCTAGAATATCCCATTGTGTGGGTAATTCACGAAAAACACCCCAACCTGGTACGAAGCCCTGCGGTATGACTGGATGATTGGCCGCCACGACAGACAATCGGGCGTTGTGGTCGCACGCAATACAGCCCCGTTACGAGCGGCGGAGGTGCGCTGTAAGACCCACACCACCATAACTATACCCACCGGGGAAGAGAGATCCCGCTTACTTATATGGCGGCTTCTCATCTACGTGCTTGTGGCGCCCATTGAAATGGTAACTGAAGTTAAATATCTTGGCATGGAATTGGAATACAAACTCACATTTCGAGGACATATATCAAAGAGAAGTTTCGGTAAAAAAAATCATTTGAGCCTAATTTTGATTGATAAATATTCCAAGTTGTCATTCAGAAACGAAGTGCTTTTATACACTGGTGGAAAATAAAATACCAACACCAAGAAGGAGTTGTGCTAGATAAACGAAATTTGGGAATCGTATTTGCCGAGATGAAGTCTATTCAAATTTTGCGCTAGACCTGTGGTCGGCAAACCGCGAGTCGCCTGCGGCTCTTTAGCCACTTGAGTGCGGCTCTGCCACGACGTGCGGAATCTACAACTGTCTGCTAAAACAATCAAAGATAGAACAGTCAAAATGTCTTCGAATATAACCAATAAGCAAATTGAAGATCTTAGCTTGGTTTTATCGATAGCTCGCTCCGTTGGTTTGACAAGGTTCTAACTGACATTTTTACCAAAAGTGAGATTATGAGTTTATACTATTATACTAAATTCGATCTACACTGTGAACTGACTCTTCCTGCATTCTAGTGGCAAATGAAAGAACTACTAGTGTGACAAGGTTCTATGACTCTATTTATACCTATCAGTTTGACAAGGTTCTATCTGCCTTGATTATGACCACTGATGAGCTGTATCATTATTGAAGCAGGCTGTGGTTGTTTGTTTGGGCACTAACTGGGATTTGTGTTCATTATAAATGTTTTGTGTGCCGTTTTACAATTGAATAAAGTTGAATTCTTTCGCACAGCAACATGGGAAATGAGTTGAGCGAGCTAGGAACTTTGCCTAATTTATTCAACGACACAGGCAGTGAAATTGATTTCGTCCATTTCGCATCAAGTGAGAGCAGCGACGACAGTATAATTCAGAGTCGGAAGCAGGCATCGTAAGTTGTAATATTAGTACAGTATTTATAAAGAGTATAATATTTACCCATAGTACTTTGCATATGTACTATATTATAAAGCTACACCTACAAGCTATAGGCCTAGTATTTTCTAACAAACCCCTTTATTACCAGTCTAACTTTTTTTCCCTTTCTTTTTTTGGTAAGTGTAGGAGGAAGAAAAGGCGTTTAACACTTAAAGAAATGCCATCATCCGGGTCAAATGGGTCGAATCAAACTAATAATTGCAATATAAATATGGTCAAAACATTTCAGACACAGAGTGCTCTGATATTCATGATTTATTTTATTAGTTAGGCACAGCTACAGAATAAAGGCATTTTCTTATTTAAAAACGTGTCAATTGTTAACGATAAAACCAAAGAAAATGAAAGCGGAATAACGAGTAAGAGTGGAAGAAGATGATTGGATGAAAGATGAATACCAAACAGATAATAAGAAGAATAGAAAAAAAATTACGTCGTCAAGAAGGAAGTTTTCCTTTAAGTACTTTTTTATATAAAGGGAGAGAAAATACAGGTGTTCGAATCTTTCTACTTATTTATATCGCAAAAGCCAGTGTGCACTGCACATTTAGCTAAAAATGCGGAAACCTACACACCAACCCAGGACCAGAGAGGAAAGAATGGACATAGTAGGAGAGTACCCAAAGGAGACCCAATTTTAGTAAGAGAACACATAAAATCCTACCCCGTAGTAGAGTCCCATTACTGCAGGGCACATACCAAAAGAGAATATTTGGGTTTTCACCTCAGTATTGGGAAAATTATACCTTCAACAGTGTTGTACCAAGAAAAAACTGCGATTAGAAAAAAAAAAAATCAATTACTACAAAATTTTTATCACGGATTTAACCTTGGATTTGACTCCCAAAAAAAGAGACAAATGTGATCTTTGATACAAATTCAAAGTGGCAAAACAAACGAAAACACTGACGGATGACATTAAATATGAGTAGAATGTACAAATGAGGAAAAGAAAAACAAAGATTTGCCTGTAATGCTATTTGACTTACAAAATGCTAATATTAGCTCTTTTTTTATCCGAGAAAATTAAACATCTACAACTTGACTCCAACTAAACAAGTATATTGTGCTTTGGGGAGTGAAAATTCATCTGGCCATACTGGTAATGACATTACTAGTACTTTCACAAAATGCTGACCGCACTAGCTGAGGAAAAGGACAGAACTTAGTTGATTACATGGTCGGATTCGTGAGCTCTCCAAAATCGAAATTCAATCATTTCGAACTCAGTTCTCCATTTTCTCAAAGAAAATCCTCAAGTAAAATAAATTACAATGAAGAACTCCCCACCAGGACATGCATGCGTCTAAGAAGGTCATAGAGTTTGCAGCAAAGCCGTGAACAAAACTGATTTTTATTCTTCAATTGGATTAATTAGAATTTTAAAACAAATCAATCCAGAAAACATAGAGCTTTTTTTTACAAATGCGGCCTGAAAACTTTAAAGATTTTCAAGGAACATCAACACTTCTAAATTATAAGATTGTGCCATTCGCTAGTGTGGCAGTTTTGAGTGTTTTACAAATAACACCCAAGTTTCAAAAGGTTGCCAAAGAAATAAGTGATCAGAAAAAGAAAGACATAAAGACAGCATTTCCCTTCATGCTTATGCAGGAAAGCGAATATTCTAATTTAATTTACATCTACATTTATAATAAACCAACTAATGGTGCCATTTCATTTATCATAATACAAAATGCTATTTTATTTTTTCCATTAAATGTTTTGAATTGAGTTAGAACTTTGTACCACACCATTATCATTTATATAATAAAAATCTTACTTTGACAAAGTTCTATGTGCAGTTAGAACCATGTCTCTTTCGCGAAAGATATTTCTGTTTTGAACAAGGTTCTAGCTGCATTTTGCTATGTTCGAAAACAAAGGAATAAAATATTATTTTTTTTCAAATAAACTATTGAACCTCTAAATAAAAACCTTTTAATGTAATTATTAAAATAGTAATTAAATTAGATCATAAATAAAAAAGTTGTATACGGTGAAAACTTTAAACTCGTTTTTCTCAAAGCTGACTCGGGTGCAGTTCGAACCTTGTCAAACCAAGACACCTAGCTGTTGACTAATTTTGTGACATTAATGAAGCAGCGCAAGTTTCGCTTTTTGTTCGATTTATTTCGTCTACGGATCTTAAAAAAGCAATTTTAGTATTATTGCCACTAAAAGGTCAAACATGTGGCGAGGATATTTGCAAATGCTGTCATTGAATGAAGAGAGAAAGGTCATTTTCCACTCGATAAAATTGTTTAAGTTTCAACAGATGAGGTTAAAAATATGACCGGAGTGAGTAAAGGTTTGCTTCTATTTTGAAGAAGAAAAAAATGAATCACGAGATACTTGTTTACTATTGCATCATTCATCAAGAAGCGCTTTGTGCCTAAACATTTCCAGAAGAAATTTGCAATGTTATGCAATTGGTGATCAAGATTGTCAACACAATTGTATCTAAATCTCTTTATCATCGCCAATGGACCTTATGTACCGTTTGGGTTCGAGAGTATAGAAAAACAGCTGTGGAGGAATAAACAAAACGATCGGCCTATAAGTGACTCAGAAATAAAAGCAATTCTGAGTCAGCTGTTTAAAACTGACCAATGGCTGCCGCAGGCAGGTCACGTGTCGGGGATGTGACGTCACATGCATAAGGTCCATTAAAAGAATTTCTAGATTAAATGGCGAGTGAAAACGCAGACCTTCTGCTGCATAATAAGGTACGTCGGCTTTCAGAAGGAAACGCTTTAAAACTTTACGCTTCTTTATTATTTGAAATTAAAGCATTTCTGCTTGAGAAGAGTGTTGACTATCCTGAACTAACAGAGACGGTATGTGGATCTCGTCTTCAGGAGCTCATGCGAGCACTTAAACCTTCAGACCCAGAGCATCACAGACTGAAAGCAGTCTATATGCCGAAAGATCTGTAGACTTGTTCGCACGTGTTTGTCAAGAGGGGGGCCTGTAAAAAGGGCTTTGGTAACACCGTTTGAGGGTCCTCTTCTCGTCAAGAAGCGATAAGCCAAGAATTTTGTTGTAGTGGTGAACGCCAGGACAAGAGAAAGTCATCAGTGTGGACAGGTTGAAACCTGCTGTCGGACACGACTACTTCAAATCTTTCACATACGACTAAGTAAGGTCGTAAAGTGCGTTTTCGTCTCCCACTTTAGGATGTGAGTCTGGTGGGGGAATGCGTAGCGGATTCGAATCAAAAGATTCGGACCTCAGCGCTGAGCACCATGCTGCCGATCTCTGTCGTGCCTGGCGCGCCGTAATTGTGAACCAGCTTGTGGCAACTGGAGGATTTACCTCCAGCGGGGATATATGAAGACGCTCAACCGAGAACTCTCTCTCTTTTGCCTTTTTCTTTCCAGGTTGTTTACACCCGGTTGCTCCGGTGGCTGATGTTTTCTTCATCTGTATTTTGGAGTCCAAGGGCATCTATAGTCGTCATGACATACCATTTTAAATTTGTTGTTTGTATTAAATAAATTCTTTTAATTACTCAGCAGAGCCTTCTCATTTGTGCGACATCCCCCCCCCCCACATGCACCACACTTTTACCTGTGACCTTGAAGCGTCAATCAAACATGTTAGTTACCTAGGCAAATGCTTTGCCTAAATTTCATTCCTTTAAACTACTTTCTTCTTGGAGTTGGGATTTCATTTTCCGTTAGTGTATAAATAAGTAATCAGGCCTATTCAGTTAAATGCTTCTCTCGTGTGGGGGTTGGCAAGTAGGACTAATCGCAACAAGGTATATAAGTAATTCAAAATGAAGTTTTTCGTGTTATGACAGATGCGCCTTTGTACATCACGAACTCTGTTATCCAATCTGACTAAAGAGTAGAGAAGGTCGAAGCCTACATTAAAAAAACTGGCTAGTATTACTTTTACAGGCAAGATGGCTTACATACAAGAGGACGGATGTTTTGGGATGGTTGGCGCGATGTCGCAGCGTTTGGCGTGAGACCGCACCGTGTTGTTAAGTCTTGCCGCTTTGCGTCGCATGCGGCGCTCTGGACGGGAATTTGACAACCTTGCGTAGCGATGAGACCGCTTACAGTGCTACCTGGTTGTAAAATTCGGAGCTAGTTTTTTTATCTTTGAAATTGGTACAATTTAGGAAGGAAAGTCAATTGAAGTTTTACAGATCACCACCGATTCATTACGAAATGATCTCGCTCAAATTTATGTTAAGAAGAAAGTCCACGAATCGGACATTTGCACGTTCTTGATTTGGAGTCAGTCGGATATTTCCTAGAGATCCGACTCTTGCTTCAAACTCCAGATTGTTGTCTATTGTGGCTGTCAGAAAGAACTTTCAGCAAGAAGAATAGGACATAGTAATAAGTAAGTTCTCCTTTTCTTCGCGTTGCGTGACATTACACTTTCGGAAATTGCGATCAAACAGGCGTCTTCGTAGCATTAAAAAGCACGTATCTCTTCGTAGTAAATAGATGATGTTGTACAACTTTGAAATTAACTTTTTAAACGTATTTCTTATCGTTTGCGAGATAAGATCCCTAACTCCGAATTTTCTGAGGTTAATTGGGATGTTTTCTGAGCTTTATTGGACGCCTAGTATATTAAAAATTTTAACCACCACCGACCAAATCCCGTATCTTTTTCGTGGTCTTTTGTTGAAGTTTCTTGTGCGCATTTTTTGGATGCAGTTATTGTTTCCAGTTTGCTTCAAACAAAATCAGGCTCCTCAGACTCTGACTGGGGATGGATTTACACACGCATGTTTTTGTACATGCGATCACTAATAATTAATATATATATATATATATATGTCTGTCAATATGATACAGAAAACAACAGGCATGTAATGGGCTATACAGAGTGTCTCAGAAGGTGTTCTGCAAAGAGTATGAAAAAAGTGATATTAAATAGAATCGCATTCTTTCTTAAGTTTAGTGGAAATGCTTTTTCTTCTCTGCCAGATAAACTCGATATATGCATGTGAATAAACATTTGTACGAATCAGAAAAATCCTTGGATTTATAAAAGACGGATTTTATCTATCTGAGCAAGCATACAAAATGGATTCGATCTTGCTTCCAGATGAATCACATGTAGAGACCTTAACAATTTTAATGCCTCTAAATTTAAAAATTAAATTTGGTATAAGGTCTTTGCACCAAATTTGTAAAAGTCTCTACAACGTTTACGATGAAATTCTTCAAAGACTAGTTTGTCTTCTTTTCATTGCTGGTGAACTCAATAACACAACGTGCTCGAGAGATTAATAATAAATTCAACTGCGTTCCATGAAAAATCCCCCCTGTCATTTTTATGACCACCATGCAGAGCTCCCTCACAACTTTTTTTTCTATTTTATAAAGACCTTTAAGATTCATGTACCGTACAAAGACCTTTCAAGAGTCACTAAATCGAATAATATTTTGGTATCAGATACCAAAAGTGAAAAATAAAAAAATTCATGATTGCAGGCTGACATCAAATTTTACTAATAAAGATCTATATTGTCGCATCAATTAGCTGTCTTTCATATTTTCTGTACAGACTACGCTCACACTTAATTTCAGAAACAAAAGAATAAATGTTTTTTCTGAGGAGGACAACGTTGAATGTGCGTAAGTTTCGCTGTATTTTATGGTTAGATTTCTCTGTAAAATTCTTTAAATCAAATTTTTGTTAAAAATTTATTTTTAAAAATTATAATTTCATAGTTTTAAATGATTTCGTCGTATTTCTTTAATACTTCTAAGATAAATCATTGTAAGAATATGCATGAGTAATTTACAGAGAGAAAACATTTAATGATTACAAATAATTTCTTCGTTATAAGACAGAAACATTTAATTAAATATAAAAGCTTGTTCTATAATAAGAAATAGTTCTGCACTAATTAGGAGTTCAATTTTGATTGCCAGTGTTGCAGCGTCCTAACAGTTACGGATACTGATTAAAATAATGCTACCCAAACGTCTGTCAGATTTCTTGAAATTTACTACAAGAATCGAATTCGCTATTTATTCTATAGCTAACTCTCTCGGGTAATTGATACTTTCGACGAAGATTCGGATACCGGCGTTCCTGAAGGCGATTTCGGGGTTTTCCCATTTATTCCGAGGCCCGATTAAATCATCTCGATTTGGCTCTGCAAAAAGTGAGTATTTCAAAGGAAGAGTTACAACCAGATCTCTGTCGGTGTAACTGCATTCCATTCCTCTTCTCCGATACGTTGAAATGAAGCAGATGGCGAGGTGGATTTTCACTTTTCTGGCTTGCGTTAAGTGAATTTGGCTCAACTTGATTGGTGAGTGAGCGGCATTTTTCCTTTTCGGGAATTGTTACTTATAAGTTCGGAAGTGGAGAGGATTACGCGTCTCGTGAAATGACTTTTCTTTTCTTTCACGAATAAAATAGAAAAAAAACTTGTCATTAAAATAAGGAACCAGTTTCCTTTCATCGCACACTGTTTTAACTCTGGGAATTTCGTTAAACTTCTGAAATACGTTTAACTGTCTTCTCAATCGAATAAGGTTTACAATATTCAATTCAATGACTTATTTCGGATTGAACTGAAACTCGTTGTTTTTTCCTCTTCGGAAGAAAACGAAGTTTCAAAACAGTATCTGTGGATCTGATAGATCAAATAGTGTTTACTATCCATTATGATTCGGAAGCAACGAGAGCGAGCCTTGGGTCTAGAGTATTGGGGCGCACCCACACACGAAATTGAAATGCATGAATTACTGTTTAGACCACGATGGATCTCACGAATATGCATATATAGACTGTCAATTTGTAGTAATATATTATGCAACACTAATTTGTTTGACTATCACGTGCCTGTTAATAGTTATATTAGTTTTAAGAACTAGATTGCTCATGAAAAGCGAAGGTGGAATTCCAAACAAAAGCAGACATTGCGACTCATCTAAGGCGCATATGACTCCGGAACTATTTCCGGAACTAATTTATTTTCATTCGCGGTGTCTTAAATCTCATTAATTTACCGGATGAAAATCGCGTAAATACCTATTCAGGATCTGATGTCATGCGCGGATGACGAAACTACAGTAATTACAAAATAATATGTGTGATTACATGTTCATAACACAGCTTGAGGGTTTTAATACAATGATGGAAAGGGAATGAACTTGAATGATAGGAGTTATGGGATTTGAAGCAACAAAGGCTGTAATCCCCGGAAAGGGAATGACGTGAACGAAATTACAGACAACGATCGCATTGACCATCGCTGCCGTCATTGCGATGTCAACAGTCTCAAAGAAACAATTCCGTTACTCTGTCGAATGAAACGATGTTGCAATTCATGTTAGGATTAAACCTGCACTAACCTAACTCCTAACAAAGCAAATCTACCTAACTCATAAACTCATTTAGATATCAATTTATAGCTGCCATTCCTCTCTTTCTTCATTAGTGCATATACCGGGTTTTCGCCATTTTAAGAGACATCATGTTTCTTTTGTAATTTTGTTCCTGCGGATGGTCAATAACAATCTTCTGAGTTTTTTTACCGCAATAACTGTATGCATTGTAGATTATAAGGACAACTGCGGATAAGATCGCCAACCACTGAACGGTTGTCATGCTCCAAGTAAAGCGCCACATCTTGCGAATGATTTCCTATGTAAGAAGCAAGCTTTACTTAAACCCTTGCCATACGATTATACCTAACCTCTTAACTAGATGCCACCACCCCATTTGGGATATTTTTTTATTATTTAAATCTATTTAAGATGGTAAAGGATACATGAAACCTTTAAGCGTGTCCAGGTGATTTTTGTATTTAATATTAAATGTTACGTTGACTTAAATACGGATTTAAATGGCAAAAATTCTGTAATTTTCGATGCACGTGTCAATTACGTCATTGTATGTGAAGGGGTAACGGAAGAAAAACTACTTCCCCAAAGGAATAAGCTAGATGAACAGGTAGATTTCTTATTTAAGGCGAGAATAATATAGAACTACAGAACAGAACCCTAACTCTTACCCTCGTAACCATCATTGAACGATTTGATGGGCAAGGCACAAGAATTTTATTTAAGTAAAAAAACAATACAAAAAAGAAAAAAACCCAGATATTTACGGCTTTATACAGTACAGAAATGTACACTATTATTTCGTATAAGTGTTGTTTTCTTCAGATGTTGTTTTTCCTTTTTTTTTGGGGGGGGGGGGGGGGGAGCACAGACAGACAACGATTTCTTTTTCTGTGTCAGGGAAGTCTGAAATCTTGAGATTAAATTCTTTGATGGCTTCTCGTTGACTTTCTTCCTGTATGATGAAGAAAAAAACAGATTTAATGAAATATCCACGCTTTTTCATAGCAAGAAATAGTTCTACACTGCCGAGGTGTTTTAATTTTAACAATTAGGTTAGAAGCGTTGGCAAACTATCGCGTACTGATTAAACTTATTATACTGAAAAGTCTGTCATGAGTCTCGAAATTCATTGCCAGAATCGAATCCTTTATTTGTTCCGTAAGTAACTCTATCGGGTAATTGAGACTTTGAACGAAGATCCAGAAACCGAGATCTCCCGAGGCGAATTCGGGGGTTAAATCATTTACTTCGAAGCCTGATCGAATTTGCTTGATTTGGCGTCGCAAAAAATAAATATTTCAGAGGCTGAGCGACAGATATCTGTAACCCTTACTAATTTTGCTCCACTTCGCTCATATGCTGAAATTATTCTGATGGCGAGGTCGATTTTTTGGCTGCGCTAAGTGAATTTGCCTGTGAGCTCTCTTTTTTCCCTTTTTGTGAATTGTTAAGTGTAAAATTGGAACTGGAGATGGTTATTCGTTTCGTGAAACGAGTTTTTCTATTTTCGGATGTATGAAATAGAAAGATTCGCCATTTGGTCGCTTATATTTTTACTCCCAGAAATTCGTTAAGCTGCTAAAATGCATTTAACAATCTTTTCAATTGAATAAATTTTATAATTTCGAGCCGTGTGTTGAGTTTTCATTCATCATTTTTCTGCGATGGATCAAGTAGTGCACCGGATGATTCTTATGTGTTCCGACGAACTTTTAGGGTAGGTTAGGCTTCACAAAATAAATCCACTGTACATAGGAAGATATAGTTGTAAAAGACATATATTAGAGGTACCAGGAAAACTGGATCTACCCCCGCCCAGCCGGAGCATCCGGGTCATCTGATTGAAAGCCGCTGCAAAGCTCGAGGACTGAGGCCGGAGTCCTAATAGTCTATCACCAGGCCACGGTCCGACCCCTCCCGAAGGAGGTACGTACTATCTCTGGTGGAGAGACCCAAAGTCCCACCATTACTATACCCCCAGGGGAAGCGATGTCCCCTGAAGCCTGAGCTGGAAGATAGTCATGTATTTCGTTAACGGCAGTGTTGTTTTAATTATTTGAAAAATCATTTAGTTTAGATTTTAGCCAAGAAGTCACAGAAATTCTCAACTAAATGGAAGAATGGTTTTGTCTGAAAAGTATCGAAAAGGTTATAGATCGAAATGGCATAGATTTATTTTAATGAACAGCATATAAAAGACGGATTTATTCAATGTACTCCTTTCATACAATTTTAGTTATTCTATTTGCCATTTCCTTCCAAATTAAAAAAGGATAAAGTCAAATTTGTGAAACCTCGGTTTAAATATCTGACCTTGTTTTGTTTAAGCGAATGCCACAACGTTTTCTAATTGAAAATACAATATTAGCTCGCCAATAAAGGAAAATGCGAAATGACTGAGAAACTATGCCTTTATGCCAAAAGATTGCTTGGAAAGAAAAGCTCAACTCTCTCCAGGAATCAGGTGTCAGAATCAGGACGTACTATCGGTACGTTTCATTATTAATCTAAATATGCGACATAAGTCCAATGAGTTTCTTTATGAATATTTCCATACTTTTCTAAATAAGAGAAAAGTGCATTCTCTGAATTTTTGGAAAGAGGATGTCTAACTTTGGGCAGAAGAAAGAAAACCCGATATCTACAGGTGGACGGCGGATAGATACAGTTTCCTAAAAATGTTTTGCAATTTTACTTTAAAATACTAAGAAGTATTTTCTTTCATCCAGTATCTAACTATTTAATTACCATTTAACGGGGCATGCCAGCAAATGTACAGGAATGCTCTTATAACACAACTGAATTTCTTTTTTTTTTTGGGGGGGGAGGTAATCATCAAGAACTGAAAAATGTGAAATCCATCTTCTGACAAATTACAGGTGCTAGCATTTGAAATCACAGTACTTGTACAGTTCAATCCTAAACTGGATGTTAACATAATTCAAGACAATGAAATGATACAATTCAAAGATGCTGAAAGCTCCTTGAAGCTTAATGGGAAGTTACTATCAATGTATTGATAGTATGCTGTTTTTGTTGTTATCCCACATAATCAATGAATGAATCTAAAAAAATTACAAGTTCTCCACCTCGCAGAAGATAAGACTCTTTGATTTTTAAGGTGCCAATATCAAAATAATGCAAAAACCCAAGGAGATTCCATTCTCCACCAATGCAACTAAATCTATCTTTATTTCCACAAAATGCATTTACTAACATGGCTAATCTTTTCCATGTTATTTCTAATAGCTATAGTAACTTTAAATTTTTAATACTGATGACTAAATACAATCTTTAATTAGGCCTGAAGCTTCTACAGATTGTCAACTTTTCCCAATTATTCAGATGTGCTCATCTAACACATCTGAAGGTATTCCACGTTTTTCTATAGGTGCTTTAATCGTTTATTTTACTTATATTACAGCGAACTGAAGTATTGGGCAGAAAATCACTGCGAATGATGTGCAACTAAAGGATGCTCGTTTCGTAATTACATCACAGGTCACTCTGAAAACAATAGTTCTCGAATCACGGAGCTTTGAAACCATTCATCCCATGTGATATTGATTTGCGCTCAGAATAAACAATCACTGCTTTATTTCTGGCCCAAAACTTCCTGCCAGAATTAAATACGCTATTCGCCCCAAAACTCGCCCTCTAAACATTTAACCAAAAGATGTGCGTTCGTGGAATGCTACAGCGAGAGAATAATCCCCAGAATTCTCGTTAGAATACAGTAGCGGAAAATTCCTGACTCATTCGAAGTAGGATAGAATGTTTTAGCAGTTAATTTCAGTCTCGGTATCCTCAAATAAGCGAAATAGGAAACAAGACAGTGCTGCATTAAAATTGAATTTAAAACTCTAGAATGCTGGCGAACATTTTTATTCTTTGGGATTCCTCAATGTATTTTAGTTCAATTGACGTCCGTTTTGAAGCGAAAATTGGAAATATTTTTTTAGAAAAAAATTTGTCAGATCTCTTAATTTTCAACTATAGTCAAATGCGATGATAACAACTGATACGATAAGCCACTTTCACTCCACTTTAGCAGGAAGATATTTCTCCTCTACGAATTTAATGCGTACCAAGTCCGCTTACAGGACAAAGTTTTGCTGGAATCGGGTCTCGAACCGGTGACTTTCCGATATCGAGCCAAAAACTTTGCGTCTGTGTTTCGCACCCCTGCTGACATTTGCATTAAGTTCTAATGAAAAAAATAATATTCCAAGGAAAACATCTAAAATAGATTATTAATAACTAAGTTTCTCTGTCCATTACAAGATGTTGCTGCACTCATATAAATCGATCCTCTAAGCCAGCGGTGCCACACTTTTTTTTCTCCAGTATATCTTGATTAATCTTTTAATTTTTGAGTATCCCCTTCTTCTGCCCCCAATCATTCTTCCGAGGAAATAACTTTTTAAAAATTATGTTCAGGACTTCGATCAGCTTAAGACTCGAATTAACTTTATAACATTTGTAGGATTTATTTTTGATTTTACATTTTTTTCGGTTTTTATAATAGTTCAGCGTCAAAACAAATGAAAAACAGCGATGAAAGAATTTTGCATTAACTTAAAATGAAAGCTAACGAATCGACAGTTAATGACGATCAATTATTCAAGCGGAAGGCAATTTGAATGCGACCCTTGAGCTTGGAGATGAGTTAAATAAAATTAGGTTCAAATGAAGACGTGTCATGAAGGTGTTTGGCGCAGAGAAGCTTTTGCGCCAAACCACGTCTCGAGTTAAGCCAAGCGTACTGCGATATTTGTTTTTAATATACGAATAAGATGAGAATGCTCTTCCCTCATCTGAGAGTAGGCTTTAAATCTTGCACAACTTTCATTCACCACACGGACTTGCGGATACAAAGATATGATACAACTTCTCTTAACGAGCAAAACAAATTGTAAAAAAATGACTCGCTTAAGGAGCGACGTCTTGCATAAAGATTGACGATGAGAAGGAAAGTCCCGGATTGTGCACCTTCCGCATCAGTCCGAGTTTAGCACTCGTTCCGCTAGAATCGTTTGGTCGCTTGCGATCACACATTTTTCCAAATTTGTGTTCAGATATATCATGGGATCCACCAATGAGCCATTATGAGACCATGAAGGGACGGTTGGTATCTACAAGTTGGAACACACGCGATTTCATCGCCAATATCGTTACCTGAGGAATCAAGCGGATTAGTTCCATTGGCAACCATCGGCTAGATTGCTTACGTCATGGCAAGCGTTTCGCGTGATTTGAGTTGTTTACATACTACGCGGATTTTTAAATAACTTAAAATATTCATTAAATATTTAATAAAATAAATTTTAAGGATGATCCAAATTAGTAAAAGGATGACAAATAGAACTTGGGTTTATTTGGTGATTATATATTTTTCCGATCATATAATTAAGAGATTTTTCTTTGCCTTATAATAAAAATCGTTTGCGTGGAATTTTTGAAATTGCTTGGTCATATTTTGGGATTCATCGTTTGGAATGCTGCCTTCAGCTGCGCGATGGTTTCCTTTAGTGTTCTTTAGACATCGATAGTATCGATAGTTTCAAAACTATCGATAGTATCGATAGTTTCAAAACTATCGATACTATCGATAGTTTTATTTCAGGCGATACTATCGATAGGTGCTCCTTCAGTCGATAGTTTCGAAGCTATCGATACTATCGATAGTTTTTCAACTATCGATAGTTTTTCAACTATCGATAGTAGGTATAAATGAGACATGAGTACGTATGTAACGTAAATATACATGAACCGGAAGTACATAAGTAACGTACGTCTGTAACGTAAATATACATGAACCGGAAGTACATAAGTAAAGTACGTCTGAAACGTACATATGTAACTTACGTCATACGTATATATGAAACATGCGTACGTATGTGACATACGTTCATACGTATGTAAAGTAATTATGTATGAAACGTAAGTACGTATGTAAAGTAATTATGTATGAAACGTAAGTACGTATGTAACGTACGTCTGAAACGTACATATGTAACTTACGTCATACGTATATATGAAACGTGCGTATGTATGTCACGTAAATATATATGAAACGCGAGTACGTATGTAACATAAGTATGTATGAAACGTGAGTACGTATATAACGTACGTCTGAAACGTACATATGTAATTTACGTCATACGTATATATGAAACATGCGTACGTATGTGACGTACGTTCATACGTATGTAAAGTAATTATGTATGAGACGTAAGTTACATATGTACGTTTCAGACGTACGTTACATAT
>BGPR01002532.1:82102-95694 GCA_013235015.1 Araneus ventricosus | reverse complement strand
GTGCGGTTTCGGACGTGCGTTACATACATAATGCTCCGTTCATGCCTACGTGCATTATTTTACACGGTAGGACGTGCGTCACGCTTATGCTGCGCGCATGATTCATGCATATGCGTGTGACGTAAAATTACTCAATATTACGTTCGGAGTTGTTTCATATGCGATAACTCACGTTTCGTCGCTTACATAGTTTACACATACGTACTCGCTTTCATATGATTTCATGGCATCACATAACGCGTTTTCGCCTATGCGCTACTAAGACGCCCAAGCTTCAGTCGTACGTTTTCGCGGTACAGTATTGCTTACATACGTACTTACGTTTCCATAAGTGCTTTTGACGTACGGCTATGACTACATCACTACGCAGTTTATATACTTCGCTATGCGTACGTAAGTTACTCAGTACGCTTCGACATTACTTTACTTTGTACCCTTCCGGTTCAGTATATTTACGTTACAAGACGTACCGTTACGATCACTTCCAGTTCGCTAATATTTACGTTAGCATCGTACTCTGTGCCTTAACCTACATATCGATGGTTTCGAAAACTATCGATGGTTGAAAACTTATCGATAAGTATCGATGGCTTCGAAACTTCATCGAACGTGGCCTGTCAGCATCGCACAGTAGTCTCGATATCGATGGTTTTGAGCTATCGATGCTACTATCGTGGTTTAGGAATACGTGCTACGGAAATCAAGCACTCCCAGCAATGTAAGGCTGAAAGCCTTCCAACGTGAATCCCCAAAAGATATGACAAGCAGTTTCAAAGATTCACCAAACGATATTTTATTATAAAGCAGAAAAATCTCATTATGATGATCGGAAAAATATATAATACTTGAAATAAGAAACCCAAGTTCTATTTTGTCATCCTTTTTACTAATTTAGGATCATCCTTAATTTATTTTTATTAAATATTTAATGAATATTTTTAAGTTATTTGAAAATCCGACGTAGAATATATGAACAATAAATCAAAGAACGCCATGACGTAAGCAATCTAGGATGGTTGCCATGGAACTAATCCCGTTGATTCCTCAGGTAACGATATTGGCGTATGAATCAGCGTGTGTTCAACTGTAATCTCTAACCGTCTTACATGTGTCTCATAATGGAACCATTTGGTGGTATCATTGTTATCTGGAACAAATTTGGAAAAAATGTGTGATCACGCAAGCGACAAACGTTCTAGCGGAACGAGGTAAGCTCGGACTGAAGTTAAGGTTTTGCACCAATCCGGAACTACTCTTCTCATCCTCGTCTTGTATAGCAGACATTCGCCCTTAGAAAGAGTGCTTTTTACAATTTGTTTTGCTCGTTAAGAGAAGTTTGTATCATATGTTTGTAAGCTCCCAAGTCGTGGTGAAACCAAGTTGTGCAAGATTTACAGCCTACTCTCCAGATGAGGGAAGAACATTCTCATCTTATCGTAAATATTAAAACAAATATCACCGGTAGCGGCTTAACTCAGAGACGATTAGTTTGGCGCAAAAGCTTCTCTGCTAAACACCTTCATCTTGTCTTATTTTGAACCTAATTTGTTTACTCGATCTCTCAGCTCTGAAGGTGTCATTCAAGTTGCCTTCCCCATGACATACGGTGATCGTCATTAACTGTCGATTCGTTGGCTTCATTTAAGTTAATGCAAAATTCTTTCATCAGCTGTTTTCATTTGTTTTGACGCTCGACGCCTATTATAAAAACCGAAAAAATGTAAATCAAAAATAAATCCCTACAAATGTTATAAAGTTAAATTCGAGTCTTAAAGCTGAGTCAATCCTGAACATAATTTTAATAAGTTATTTCCTCGGAAGAATGATTGGGGGTCGAAGAAGGGGATGATACTCAAAAATTAAAGATTAATCAAGACCTATCCTGGAGAAAAAAAAAAGTGTTAGCACCGTGGCAGAGGATCGATTTATATGAGGTGCAGCAACATCTTGACCAAATGGACAGAGAAACTTGTTATTAATAATCTATTTTAGTGTTTTCTTGGAATATTAATTTTTTTCATTAGAACTTAATCAAATGTCAGCAGGGGGTGCAGAAACACAGACGCACTAAAGTTTTGTGCTCCGATATCGGAAAGTCCGCGTTCGAGACAGATTCCAACAAAAGCTTTGTCCTGTAAGCGGACTTGGTACACATTCATCGTAGAGGAGAAATATCTTCCTGCTAAAAGTGGAGTGAAATGAGTAACCATCGTTCAGTTGTTTATCGCGATCATTTGACTATAGTTGAAAATTAAGAATCTGACAAATTTTTTTCTAAAAAAATATTTGAATTCTTCGCTTCAAACGGACGTCAGATTGCTAAAATAATCTGGGAATCCCAAAAGAATAAAAATGTTCGCCGACACTTGCTAGAGGTTTTAATTCAACTTTAATGCGCTGTGCTTCGTTCCTCTAACATTTCGCATGCGATACTCGAGACTGAATATTAACTCTCTAAAACATTCTATCCCCTAGCTTCCGAATGGTCAGAGGTTCTTACCATGTATTCTAAGAAATTCTGGGATTATTCTCTCGCTGCGGTAAATTTCACGGCACACGTCTTTTGTTAAATGTTTAGGGGCGAGTTTTTTGGGCGAATACGGTATATTAATTCTGGCAGGAAGTTTGGGCCAGAAATAAAGCAGCTGATGATTGTTTATTCTGAGCCAAATCAATATTACACAGGATGAAATGGTTTAAGCTCCGTATTCGAGAACTATTGTTCTCCAGAGTGATTGCATGTAATTACAGAAACGAGCATCCTTTAGTTGCAATCATTCCGGATTTCTGCCCATACTTCAGTTCGCTGTAATATAAGTAAAATAAACCGTGTAAAGCATATTATGAAGAAGCGTGAATACCTTCAGATGTGTTAAGAATGAGCACATCGAATAATTGGAAAGAAAAGTTGATCTAGCCTTAGAAGCTTCAGGCCTGAATAAAGAATTGTATTTAGATCATCAGTATAAGATTTAAATTGCTATAGCTATTTAGAAATAACATGGAAAAAGATTAGCCACTGTTAGTAAATGCATTTATGGGAAATAAGATGATAGCATTGGATTAGCAATAATTTGCTGTGAAATGGAATCTCCTTGGGTTTTTTGCATTATTTGATATAACTATAAAATCAAAGAGTCTTATCTTCTGCGAGGTGACTTTAAATTTTTTAGATTCATTCATTGATTATGTTGGGATAACAACAAAAACAGATACTATCAACTGATGTACTATCCCATTAAGACTTCAAAGGACTTTCAGCTCTTTGGTGTATCATTTCATTGTTCTTGAATTATGTTAATCATCAGTTTAAGATTAGACTGACAAGAGCTGTGTTCAAATACTAGCACCTGTAATTTGTCAGAAGATGGATTTCACATTTTCTAGTTCTTGAGAGTATACCTCCCCGCCAGTTGTGTTATAAGGCATTCTGTACATTTGCTGGCATGCCCGTTAAATGGTAATTAAATAGTTAGATACTGGATGAAAGAAAATACTTCTTAGTATTTTAAAGTAAAATTGCAAAACATTTTAGGAAAACTGTATCTATCATAACCGTCCACCTGTAGATATCCGGTTTTCTTTCTTCTGCCCCAAAGTTAGACATCCGCTTTCCAAAAAAAAATTCAAAAGAATGCACTACTTATTTGAAAAGTATGGAAATAGTATAAAATTCATTGGTCTTATATCGCATATTTAGATTAATAATAAGAACGTACCGATAGTACGTCTGATTCTGACACCTGATTCCTGGAGAGAGTTGAGCTTTTTCTTTTCCAAGCAATCTTTTTGGCATGAGGCATAGTTTCTCGGTCATTTCGCATTTTTCCTTTATTGAGCCTATGTTGTATTTTCAGTAGAAAACGTTGCTGGCATTCTTTGAAACAAAACCAAGGTCAGATATTTAAACCGGTTTCACAATTCGCCTTTATCCTTTTTTTTTTAATTTGGAAGGAAATGGCAAAGTAGAAGACAACTAAAATTGGATGAAAAGGAGTACATTGAATAAATCCGTCTTTTATGTGTTCATTAAATAAATCTATGCCATTCGATCTATAACCTTTTCCAATACTTTCAGCTAAAACCATTCTTCCACATTTAGTTGAGAATTTCTGTCACTTCTTGGCTAACTAAATGACAAACTTTCTAAACTAAATGATTTTTCAAATAATTAAAACAACACTGCCGTTAACGAAATACTGACTATCTTCCAGCTCAGGCTTCAGGGACCTCACTTCCCTACAGGGGTATAGTAATGGTGGGGCTTTGGGTCCCTCCACCAGAGACAGTACGTACCTCCTTCGGAGGGTCGGGCCGTAACCTGGTGATGAACTATTAGGACTCCGGCCTCCAGTCCTCTACGACTTTGCAGCGGCTTTCAATCAGATGACCGGATGCTCGGCTGGGCGGGGTAAGATCCAGTTCCTGAGCACACTCCTAATATATGTCTTTACGTATATCTTCCTGTAACAGTTGATTTATTTTGTGAAACCACCCTAAAGTTCGTCGGAACACATAAGAATCATCCGATTTTCTTGATCCATCGCAGAAAATGATGAAATGAAAACTCAACACACGTCGAGTATAAAATTTATTCAATTGAAAAGTTGTTAAATGCATTTTAGCAGCTTAGCTGCAATTTCTGGGGAGTAAAATATAAAGCGACCAAATGGCGAATCTTTCTATTTCAATACATCCGAAATAGAAAAGCTCGTTTCACGAGCGAATGAAAATATCTCAGTTCCAATTTTACACTTAACAATTCCACCAAGGGAAGAATGCAGGCAAATTCACTAGCGCGGCAAAATCGACCTCGCCATCAGAATAATTTCAGCATATGAGCAGTGGGTAAAATCTAGTAAGGGTGCAGATATCACCGATAGCTCGGCCTCTGAAATATTTATTTTTTTGCGACGCCAAATCAAGCAAATTCGATCAGGCTTCAGAGTAAGTTTAACCTCGGGAGATCTCGGTTTCTGGATCTTCGTTCAAAGTCTCAATTACCCGATAGAGTTACTTATGGAACAAATAAAGAGATTCGATTCTGGCAATGAATTTTCGAGACTCATGACAGACTGGTATAATAAGTTTAATCAGTACGCGATAGTTTGCCAACGCTTCCTAACCTAATTTGTCAAAATTAAAACACCTCGGCGGTGTGGGAACCTTTCTTACTATGAAAGCGTGGATGTTCATTAAATCTGTTTTTTTTTCTTTCTCATACAGGAAGAAAGTCAATGAGGAAGGTATAACAGCCATGCAGGGAACAATCTCAAGATTTCAGTCTTCCTGACACAGAAAAAAGTAGTTGTCTGTCTGTGCAACGATAACTCAAACGTACAAAAGGGGCCGGTCGTGTGAAGTTCGACGCCACGATTCTAGAGCAGATATTTGATCCGCATCAAATTTTGGACCCAAATCTTCTTATGAGTTGACTGCTTTGATTTGTCTCTTCATGTGTTTGAGTGCGATAACTCAAAGAAACACAAATATCGAGATGGGTGGACGGTGAAACTAGCTAGGGTAGTAGCAGCCGGGTCTGCTGAATTTTCGCCCCAATCATCATCAGTGATTTGTAGCTTGTGTAAATGGCACCAGGGCATGCCATTTGTCTCCCTCATCGTATTGACTTTTAAAAGTAACATAGCGCATTCGTTCTGTCTCCAGGGCAGTAAGTGGCGCACAGAAACAACAATTTTTTTTTATCCCAATCGTCGTGATTAGTGGCTCAAAAAAGTTTAAATAGCGCCATTGGTACGAGTATTTTGCGCGCTCCCTCCTCATATTTTGCTTTAAATGGCATAATCGCAGTGATGTTCATGGCGCCCCCTAAAGCGGCACCGGGGCAACTGCACCCCCTTTCCCCTGTCGTTACGCCACTGTTCATGGATTTTAATATCCACAAAATTTCAACATACTTGTAGCCCCGGACCATCACATTTGCATATTTATGTCTTTTTTTTTAATAAATTATTCAAAGAACAGACGATCTGTCTTTTCGACTGTCTGTTTGTATGTGAATAGATAAATCTAAAACGGAAAGAGCCAGATAATGAAATTTAGTATGTGGTCTTGAGACCAGTATTAAAGTTTTGACGAAATCGATTAAAATGAAGAAGCCAAAATGCATGTTCGATCCATAACTACACTATGGAGCTAAACATAATAAATATTCGCCATTGCGTGTGTATATGTGAAAGTAGAGAGGAGAATATCCCATTGATTTATAGACGTAGTTTACGTGTTATCGCTATCTGTTTAGATTTAAGTTTACTCATTGCTTTATTTATTTTTCAAAACATAGATAAGATGAACTTTGCAAAAAGGATTCGATTTCACATATCAGTACAATATGAAAGGTTCTCATAAACTTGATGAATAATTGAAGCGCCAGGAATATACAGAGCCGGAGTTTCATATGTGCGTTCAGTGATACAGAAAGAATCATAAACAAATTAATATTCATATGATTTACTATACAGGTTTATTAAAAATATTATTACCAAAGTGATGCAGAGAAGGTGGTCGAAATTCCTGCTGCCTGCAATGATAAAATCCTCATTGGACAAGGAAGTCGATTGGTGAATTTATTCCAATCTTCAGTTTAGTCAACTGAGTACACATCGAAAAATCCAGCTCCGTAGCACGGCGTTATAAAATCCGGCATGTTGGCATTAATTTCCTTCACAAATGACTAAGCTTCTTGAAAATGAAAGAAAGAGTAAAGATTCATTTTTTAGAGCAATACGTAATGATATGTAACTTACGTCATACGTATATATGAAACGTGCGTATGTATGTAACGTAAATATATATGAAACGCGAGTACGTATGTAACGTAAGTATGTATGAAACGTGAGTACGTATGTGACGTACGTCTGAAACGTACATATGTAATTTACGTCATACGTATATATGAAACATGCGTACGTATGTGACGTACGTTCATACGTATGTAAAGTAAGTGAAACGTAAGTACATATGTAACGTACGTCTGAAACGTACATATGTAACTTACGTCATACGTATATATGAAACATGCGTACGTATGTGACGTACGTTCATACGTATGTAAAGTAAGTATGTATGAAACGTGAGTACGTATGTAACGTACGTCTGAAACGTACATATGTAATTTACGTCATACGTATATATGAAACATGCGTATGTATGTGACGTACGTTCATATGTACATATGTAACGTACGTCTGAAACGTACATATGTAACTTACGTCATACGTATATATGAAACGTAAGTATATATGAAACATGATTACGTATGTAACGTACATACGTACGTATGTAAATGTACTATGAACGTACGTATGTGGCATGCATACGTACACACGTAACCTGTATACTTTCGTACGTTATATATGTATGTGCGTTATATAGATACCTTCGTACATACACGCGTACGTTACTTGCCTAGGAACGTTTCATATACACGTATGCAACGTTTGGAAGCGTACGTACGTTTATAACGTAAGTACTTGTGTATGCAACTTACTTACGTATGAAATGTGTATATGTATGTAACGTACGAACTAATCTAAGTAACATACTTGCATAGGTATGTAACATACGTACGTAAGCATGTAACGTACTAAGTTTATGTATGTTTCAAACATACGTAAGTACGCTACATAAGTAATCATAATTCGTAAATACATACGGGCAATCAAATGTATGAGCGTTCCTTGCATAGAACATACGTTACATACATATATACGTAAGTTACATTCATACAAACGGACGGCCGTTACACACATACGAACGTACATTATATACGTACGTATATCCGTAAATTTTTACTTACAAACTTAGTACTTAACATAGATACGTAACGACGTTGTGCGTTATATGTGTACTTATAGTACCTAAAATACTCACCTACATACTTATCACATTACAAGCGTATGTACTTTGTACTTTAAATACCTACGTACTACATACGTTACTCCCATACATATATACAGATACGAAGTACACAAATTTCTCAGTAATCCAAGATCAATTCCTCGATCTATTTATTACTTGAACAAAAACTATCGATAGTTTGAAAACAATCTAGAGTAAATACATGAGAAATTAAAGGTAAAATTTGAATAATGCAAAAATGCATCAATAATCAAAGTGGTATAATTACTTAAAGCACCCCCTATAACAATACATAGACTTGTTGCTTGAGAGAAAACAATCGATAGTTTCAAAACTAAGGACTAGAACTGCAAGATAAATTAAAATTCAGTACCATATATATAAAAACTTGCTTACATCAAGTCAAAAATCAATTTATTAAAATATCCAAAATTGACCAAAAAGACCAATATTTAAATTATACAAAAGTGCATCAATGATAGGTATCATATAATACATCACCCCCTACTGACACAATACACGACCCGCCACTAGATGGAAGCAATACTATTCACAGTCAATAGTTTCAGTCGATAGCTTTAAAACTATCGACTGAAACTATCGATAGTTTTGAAACTATCGACTGAAAATGCGCCTATCGATAGTATTGCCCGAGAGGAAACTATCGATACTATCGATAGTTTTGAAACTATCGATAGTTTCAGTCGATAGTTTCGAAAACTCGATACTATCGATTTGTCTTCGATAGTATCGATAGTCTGTCGATGTTTAAGGAACACTAGTTTCCTTGATACGCCGCATTATTCATTTCTTATTCATATATTAAGAGCGTTTCCTCCGAAGTGCAAATATTAGAACTGAGTAAGTCTTAATTTTTTACTATTACTTGTTTTGAACGCTACTAAGGGCAAATGTTCTGCTGCTTCATTAGAGTAATTAAAAGAAGCTGATTCCGTACATTTACTAAGCTAGCGAAGCTACTAGAATCCCACTTTGCTGAAAGCGAAGCCGCTGATGTTTTTTTTAAGTAAAGAAATTTGCCCGGTGCCCACTTCATATGCCGCAGGCATCGCGAACGCAATTTTTCCTGCTTCATCAGAATAATTAAAAGTAACAGATTCCGTACATTCAATGAGTTAGGAAAGCTAGTAGTTCTGTTGAAATTCTACGTTTAAAACGGGAGATAGTGCAACGACAAACCACAAACGCATTGGGTTCAAAACGAGTCAACATGAAACGATTAACCTTTAACTGTGACCGATGCACGTTTGTTTATCTTTAGTTTGGCGACTTGGCGCGCTGGCGCGGTTTTAACTACGCTGTGTTCCAACTTATAGATTTCAGCCGAAGGGACCAGTCTTACTCTCAAAGAGTTTTGGAAATATCACTTAAACATCGTTGCCTGCCTCAAGATGATGAGACTTCAATCTTTTTTTTTAAATTTTTTTTATCTCTCCAAATTTGCAGTTATGTTTCTGACGCATCTAACATCAATTGAATTGATTTCATTTCAGTTTGATATCTGACATCACATTTCCAAATATTATCTTTTTCTATTATTGTGCTCTCTTTCTTATTTTATTCATGAGAACAATCGACAATATATGAAAGCATTTCTCCACTATACCGACAGCTGTTCTCCAGAAACTATTAACAATAAAAAATCTAACAATTTCTCAAAACTAGATTTTTCATCTATTGTGGGAGTAAAACCCAGAAAAGTTTCTCGAGATTCCATTTACGGAATGTTTTATAAATAAGCAAACAGCGCGTTGATTTTTATTCCTCCTAGACGGCAGTCTGGAATTCCAGGTATTGTCTGGTATCCCCTTCCTCAAAACATTCTTATAATCATAAAAACAGCGTGGGTTTTGCCGGTGCTAGAAGAAACGGAGTAAAGTATTCATCTACCTGGAGTTACCATGGCAACGACTGAAAAACATCCACTCCAGCAGCAAAGAAATATTACCCTTTTTCTCAAATTTAATTTCACTTTTCAGGTAAGATGAATATTGTTTTATGAGATAAATCGGGAAAACGTCACATGATATTTGGTTTGCTTATTCTATTTAAGAAAACGAAAACTAGAATTTATATCACATTCATACCTTAAGATTTTCTATTCGTGTTTGAAAACTATACTGAATGTGACAGATTGGAATTTTGAGTTAAAATTATATCTACTGTAAAAGAAGAAATGCTTTTTATATAGATACTGTGGTTTAATATCAGTTAAGATCAGGAATAAATCCGATTTTTATTTGTTTGTGATTGTGGTATCGCATTTTGTTCGAAAGATATTTCATAATTAAATGAACGACACTAAGAATTGTTATAACTAAGAAAACGGCCGAAAATCATCAGTAATACAGAGGGTTACAACTGGCATATTATGGTCCATTCTTAAGCTACATTAATTATGTTTGGAGATAAACCTCGCGGGTATTTTGGAAAAAAATAGTGTTTGCTCGTCTTCAGGAATGCAGAGAAGCAGCACTCCTCTGTAATTACTTCAAAATTTGACGCTTTATTAATTGCAACGTTTGCCGATATTTGATTACTTAGACTGAGATGATCTTATGCAACTGAATATAAAAATCCTTTGAATTTCATGAATTAAGTTTTTCGTATGTATTACGTCTCACGATTCGATAAATTTCAATAATCAGAATTTCCACATATACGAATCGGTCCGATCCCCGTTTAATTCGGATAATTAGAATCCTACTGACTGTCTGCCAGTTTGCGAAGGCATTAATTCAGTACGAAAAAGTCAAGGGGCTGCTCACGCTAGCAAGGACGAATCTTTCAACCAGAGCTCATCGTTCACTAGGATCGGAGCTGATTGAACAGATATAGGAACTTGCTCATTCAGCAGTGTTGACATGCAGAAAAATCTATCACATGAAATATTGAATGAAAAAATTTTGATTAACCCTCTGACTGCCGATTTTTTTTAAATCACTATTTAGATGCAACAATTGCAAACATGTTCAAATACCGTTGAACCATGCGAATTGTTATTCGTGTGCAAAGCTTTATTAGTATAATATAATTCAACGCTATAATGGTACTAAATAAGCACCTAGCTTGGGAAAATCGCAGAATGCAGAAAAAGTAGTCTTGCTTCCAACCCGCGGAAATAGCGGGATAAGCAGTCATAGGGTTAATAGAGCTTCCCTTTCTACTATTGCCATAACCCCAAAACTAGAAACAACTTCTGCATTGCTTGTTAAACGTAACATATTGACAAGTAAGGATAGCATAAAGAAATACGGTCATTTCTTGTTAGACAAACAGCATTCGGATGAAACATTCCTTCGCCACGGATAACTTTGTCCTCAGGGCTTGGGATTCAGAGGAGAAAATACGGGAAAAATTCGATTACCCGAATAGGGACGAAATTTACAAAAGAGCATGGGTCACTGACCAACCCCTCGGGGAAAAGGTTTCTCTTGAAAAAGATTCGGATTATTTCCTAAAAACACACAGTTTTTCTAGAAAATAATTCCCAGTTCTGAAAAGGGCTTTAATCTCAGCATATAAGACAGTATATGGATTATTCATTTTTGAAAACAAAAATATCCTGATATATTTAAAAACCATTTCTTTTGTTTATTGTTGACCGCTGTAACTCAAAAAGCACACAGTTTATGCGAATAGGCGTCAAAACAAACTGTGTGAAAAAATGTTGAATTAATTGAGAAAATTAAATTTAACTGATATAAATGTTATTTAATACTTTATCAATTTAATTAATATCCGAATGTAATTTTAATATACTATTTATAGTTGAACAAGTTTACATATGCAGTTTTATTCAGTATTCTTTATGTATAAGTGGAAATACATTTTTACACCGCAGCGAACATAACATAAACAACTCAGGTTAATATATGTTTATTGAATTCAGGTTCCATACGTTTATTGGATTTAGGAAGATGATATTTGATTAAGAAAATATCTTTACATGTTAATGAAAATATATTTAGATGCTATGAAAGTATCTTATATCATTGATGCAAATTCTTTTTTACTTTTTTCTGAATATTCTTGAACATTATCCTAACAGAATTTGTATTAGGTCATTATCATAGGGGAAACGTGTAAGTTATTCTGTGAGAATAATAAATAGGGTGATTTGAAAGAGTTCCTACAAGTTTCTTCTCTATTGCGCCGGCTTTAAATTAATCTTAAACCGTCGTTGACACCAAACCATAACATGAAACATTAATTGGAATCACCCATTCTGGGCAGTATTTCCTTCCTTTAATTCGAAGCAGCGCCGTGCTTTTATCGATTGCCTAGCGTTTTTTCCCAAAGATTTTACATATTTTCATTGATTTTAATTTAAGTTAAATTAAGGCTTTTACTAAAACTAGATTATTGATTTATCGATTTTGTTATAAGACCTTTTTAAATTTAGAAATATTACTTCAAACTAAAATAACAAAATATTTAATCGCGGGTAACCTTCGAAAGAGTGTGTTTCAACACCTTGCGCATAAAAATTTCAAAGTTTAAGTTTAAAAGCAATTTTAAACACAATTTATTACTTCGTTCAGTTACGTATTGCTCCACATTCTCTAGACCTTCAGCCGATAGCATTAATCCATTTTGAAGTTTTCAAGCTTTTTTTCCTTTTTGTGGAATGACTCTAGGAATTCAGTGAACAAACTTCTGCTAATTTACGGTTGTTTCATCTACCTGCTTTTACTTAAAAGCCAGTTTGCCCTCGCTCTCAAAATATGGTTTATGAACAAACAATTTTATCAATTTTAAATAAATCATTTATTTAGAAAAAATCTTTATGAAAACTTTTTTAGATATAAAGCTAAGTTTTGGAACACAATTTCCTGGGGAATTTATTGCATCGCAGCACATATCGATATCTTACAACAGCATTCTATATTACATCTATTGAAATGAAAAAATTTTGTCTGCAATAATTAAATATGAAAGACTAAACATGAAAGCTAGGCTAAGTTATTTTTTAGAATTTTTATAACAAATCTTTATCAAGACGCGAATTCATGTGTTCGAAACAACTAATTAAAATCAATTAATGAATCAACCCGATTACTGTGAAAAATAGGTAGCTACCACATTCAAAATACGAATTAAATATAAATTATGGGCTGGAGGATGGATTTATATTTGTATATATTTAGTAACTAAAACACAATATATGTTTTTCAAAATATTTTAAGTTTTCTAAACAGCATTAATTACACGGCAATAATATCGAGTCAAATTCCATTCCTCTGCATATTCTAGTCTTATAAAATATTTATTATTTTTTTTTACCTTAACACAATCCTTTACATGAAATAAACAATGTTGACTAAATCGTCAATTGGGGAAAGTCACAGATTTGCAGATAGATCTGTTCGATTTTTCGGATGAAGTGCACAATCAGGGAAAAGTATTTTGTTTACAAGCACTCAATTTTCCCCACTTTATCATGATAAAACCACACAAAAAATGAGACATTTTTGAGAAGATGCAGACGAATTCTTGACGTGCACTTACTTCCAAAAAAAACCTAATCAGTATTTAATTCTTGCTTATCTACATACAAGTTGCTTTCACGTGAAAGGGAAATATTGTATACATTTTAGGTTATTGCGTTTCATACAGCTTTGAATATTGGATATAACTTATGAATGCAAGTTATAAAAGTATTTTATGAAAATCTTGAAAATGAGATA